>ML682007.1:28820546-28860892 GCA_007922195.1 Podocnemis expansa
CTCAACCTCGGGTCCTCTACCAGAGGCCTGGGAGTTTGAGGGTTCTGTGCAGTATCTTAGCTGTTCCTAGCACTGCACTCTTCTGGACAGAGAGCTCTGATGTTGTCCCTGGGATCTGTTGGAGCCACTCTCCCAGCTTCGGAGTCACAGCCCCGAGTGCTCCTACCACCACCGGGACCACTTTGGCCTTCACTTTCCACATCCGCTCTAGTTCCTCTTTCAGGCCCTGGTACTTCTCCAGCTTCTCATACTCCTTCTTCCTGATGTTGCTGTCACTTGGCACTGCTACATCTATCACCACCGCTGTCTTCTGGTCCTTGTCTATTAGCACGATGTCTGGTTGATTGGCCAGTACCTGCCTGTCTGTCTGGATCTGGAAGTCCCACAGGATCTTAGCCCTGTTATTCTCCACGACCTTCTGTGGGATCTCCCATCTGGTCTTGGGAGGGTCTAGCCCATACACTGTGCAGATGTTCCTGTACACAATGCCAGCTACTTGGTTGTGCCGTTCAGTGTATGCTGTTCCTGCCTGCATCTTACATCCTGCCACTATGTGTTAGACTGTCTCTGAGGCCTCTCTGCACAGTCTGCACCTTGGGTCCTGTCTAGTGTGGTAGACCCCTGCTTCAATGGATCTGGTGCTCAGTGCCTGTTCTTGTGCTGCTATGATCAGTGCCTCAGTGCTGTCTTTTAGTCCAGCCTTTTCCAGCCACTGGTAGGATTTCCCAATGTCAGCCACCTCAGCTATCTGTCGATGGTACATCCCATGCAGGGTCTTGTCTTGCCATGGCATTTCTTCTGCTTGATCTTCCTCCCATGTCTGCTGCTGCCTCAGGCATTCTCTCAGCAGCTCATCTTTGGGTGCCATCTTACTGATGTACTCCTGGATGCTCTGGGTTTCATCCAGGACAGTGGCTTTGACACTCACCAAACCCCGCCCGCCTTCTTTCCGGCTGGAGTACAGTCTCTGGGTGTTGGACTTGGGGTGGAAACCTCCGTACATTGTGAGGAGCTTCCGGGTCTTCACATCGGCAGCCTCCATGTCCTCCTTTGGCCAGCTCACTATACCGGCAGGGTATCTGATGACTGGCAGGGCGTACCTGTTGATGGCGTGGATCTTGTTCTTCCCATTGAGCTGGCTCTTCAGGACCTGTCTTATCCTTTGGTGGTACTTGGATGTTGCTGTCTTCCTTGCCTCCTCATCGTGAGTCCCATGTGACTGTGGGATGCCAAGGTACTTGTAGCTGGTCTGTATGTCTGCTATGTGGTCTGCTGGTAGTTCCACCCCATCAGTCTTGACTACCTTTCCTCTCTTTACTACCATCCGGCCACACTTCTCCAGTCCGAATGACATCCCAATATCCTCACTGTAGATCCGTGTCAGGTGGGATATATATATATCACCTTAAAAAAATCCCATTAATTACTAAAACATTACCAAAATCTGTTACATTGCACTTACTGAGGTGTTACCTGGGAAAAAATATTATTGGACTAAATGTTCTGAGCTGTTTAAAGGGTTTCAGCCTCTCTCTCTCACTCTCTTATCTCTGTACTGAGAGACAAATCCATGCTATTTAGTAACCGGGAGAGCTATCCCCATAGTCCAGCAAAACCAGCCAAGCCCAGTGGTGCTGATATGGGAAGGCGGAAAAGGCATGGCCTCTTCTCCTACTTAATTGTCTCCCACCAACTCTCATCCTTAGTCAACTACTCCCTTCTTTCCACTGCCCTTGAAGAGTCTAGTGCTGCTCGTGCTGGAGGGTGTGGAGATGGCTCACGCAAATGTGAAGATGTCCTGTAGAAGAAGGATTACTACTCCCTCAGCAAGTCTCTGTCTGTTTGGGCTTGGTGCAGGATTTCACCTTCCATGCACATTGTAAACAATGGAGAGACCTAGATTTTTGTCTTGTACGTTATTTCAGGTGTCCACATCTGGGCCAAACCTTTGAAATGATTTTGATGGGAGTAGATCATCATTTATGTCTTTTGTAGGTAACTGTCAACCCAAAGCAGGATCACAGACTAGTAAGAGTAGCTTGTAGGCTAGTGGCAGTCTAGTAGGCTGTATTGGAAATTCACTTCTCGGGAGAGGCTGTAACTCCTGTTAGCGATATGAAACATCAAGGAGAGAAAACCGATGCTTTCCTACAGAAAGACAAAGTGCTAAAGTCACAGACTTTCTACAGTTGGTAGAAAAGATGTTGCCCAAGCAAACTTAGGTGAACTGCTGATCAGTCAATATCTGTTTTCAAAATACTGTGTGAGAGGGATCCTGCTATATTTTTGAAAATGTCCAGAATGTCTGTAACTCAGTTTTAAGAAAATAACAATTCAGTTTATAGAAAGCATCATAATGTACTTAAACAGTTGCGTTCTGGCTGTAATATGCTTCACTGACAGCAATTAACAAAGGTCAGCAAGATAATTTACCACTGTTTAAATTACAGTGTGAAAACATGACACTGAAGGGCATAGAAAATTGTGCAAGATTTAATGGGGACCTGGGAACTTGATCATTAAATACTCAGAGGGTATATTCTATCCTCTCTGACTACTTTTCCCATTAACACTAATAGTATGTTGAGAAGCAAATATACTCAACCTTTCATTACTCGGTTTCTGTCTTGAACTTTGACAAATGAAATGCTGGCTTAGATGTGGAGCTGGGTAATGCAGCTACTTCATTATGTGACAGTTCTGTAGCACAACTGAAAACTTATGTTACTAGATGAATCCTTATACGTTTGACTGTAGTTTTGCTGATTCTTTTTTGTTAAATAAGTTTGGATCAGCTCAGAGTTTGGATGGCAGACCTCTAAGGTTAACAAATGTGCTATTCATATACCAGAAGGCATTGTGCCTGTGCCCCGATATGTTACGAGGGGCACCATGCTACATGAGGCACTTCGTCTGGGAGGATACATGAATTAGGAAACACTTGGCCGTGTCTAGTTATTAAAGACTGGTATATTTTGCAAGGGTGGTAGGACTGGAATCTTTGCCATGATCCAGCTGTGTAATTTTTTTTTTCCAAAACAAATATGCTGGTGTATTTTTCAGCTGGATACAGTATTTTTCTTCCTTTCTGACTTTAAACTGGGGTGTTGCATTTCTGTGCACTGTAGAATGTCTCCCAAGTTCCCCCTGAAAGGTGACTGCATGTTATTGGTCAAGAAAATTTATAACTAGTTACTGATATGGGTTTCTTAGGAATGAAAGCTTCAGTATATTGTATACGTGTGTTGTGTCCCTGTCTGGTATATGATTTCTACCAAGAGTGGTATGTTGTTCAATTTTGTCTGGCTCTGCAAATCTGTCCTTACTGATGAAATCCTGCTGATATTTTAATGGGGACACTCAAAGGGTAGTGAAAAAGGAATGAAAAGAGAAGTAGTTGGAGAGCTGGAGGATACAAATCTGCCTGAATTACTGATCTTCTGATGTAGTGTCACAAATATCACATGTCCCTTGCAGCCCAGGAAATCTCTGCTCTTTGAGACACCTCCAGAGCCCAGGGGGAGTCCAGCTTTGGCCTTGCTAAACTTTATGGTGTGAATTAGAGAATGGTCCCAAAGTTACCAAAGTTAATGGATGTTTGGATTTCAATCTTGACTTGAATTATCATGGAAAAACAGGCCCATCCTGGTGGTTTGCACTTGGATTGAAAATCCTCCCAAATCTCTGGAGGCTTTCTACATCCTGTATTTTTACTTAGTTTCATGTGTAGGTAGAAGTTGCACTTTTGTGGATTTGCTTATTCTCGACTAAAGAGAGACTTTCCCCTTGGCTGTGCTGTGTTAAGGAAAGGGAAAGAAGACAAGTGGCAAGTGTGTTAACTTCTTAAAAAGCTTTTTTTTTTTTTTTTTTTTTAATCTGGAGATGCTGTAGGGCACTTCATGAGTGAAACCAAATATCTATTAATCAATCCTCTTTTGTGTTTTTGCTAGACTCCTAAAAGATGAAACTGAAAGGATGCAATCAGTCCTGTGGGCCACGAATGACTGAAAGAGGGAGGATTCCTCCCTCTCCCACCATTTGAGCAATTCTGTTCATTAAGGCTTTGTTTAGGGCAGCAGGATTTGGTCCTGAGTGAATGTTATTGACAATTTGTTTTGCTCAGACAGGTATCTCACACTTCAAAGGGAAAGTGGAAGAGAGGGTCTTTAACTGAACTTTCCTGGGAAAAAAAAAAAAGCTTCCACTTTACTAACAGAGGTGGGGGAAAACTCAGGGAAATGAGTTCAAGGACATTTAGAGTGGTATTGCTGTGTCTAAGCAGAAAAGCCTATTGTTGGAGTAACATGTACAGATCAGAAGAATCCTTAGAATCCAGCTTGGTCTGTTCAGAGGATTTCCTGTTCAACTTGGCAAATCCTGCTGAATAACATTTGAAACATATAACAAAGCTGTTGGAGATCAGAGTCGATTGTAAAGCTTCATCACTTCAGACAGGTCTCTGGAACATTGTCTATGTCCTGGAGATGCAAGCAGATGTCACTGTTGTATGTTGGTGCATACAGCATACTTTCCTCTTTAGCCCTAAAGACAGGAAGCCAACCCATCATATTAGAGAAAGCGAAGCTTGACGTTTATGTGCTTCTTGGAGAATGTAAGCACTCCACTCTACATCCACTACCCTCATGAATAGTGAATGGGCTTGTTATTGCATTGCAGGGCATACAAAATGAATTAGTAATGATTAGAAATAAATGTTGAGTGAATGTAGTTGAGGTTCATAAAAAAATATAATTACCTTTCATACTTAAAACAAGTTGCAGTAATGCACAAGTTTCTTTTATATCCATTGAGTAGATTGAAAAGGCTGCACCATTCAAGTCCTCAGCCGGCCTGAACTGTCTCAATAAAAATAGTATATTCCACAAGAGAGCTATAAAAGCACTGGAACCTTCTTATATGGGAGAAAAACCAAGCAGCTATGTATGGCTGGGTAGGCCAGATGGTACTGGGCTGGAGGCATAAACTATAATAAAAATCCTCTGTAATATACGATAGACTCCTCTCTGCTAAAGTCCAACTGTATATCCAACTGTCTTGATCAGCTGTCCTGTTTAAGTCACAATTCTTGGCTACTCCTTCCATCCTAGGCAGTATTTAAGGATCCAGATAAAGATACTTGTTATTCCTCAGACACCACAGAACATAAACCCATGAGTGCTGCCTGTGCGCTGTCAAGCAGTGTTGGGGGAGAGAAGAGTTGGAAGCAGAAAGGCTCACAGAAATATTGCTTCGTAGCTTAAATACCGCTCAATGGCTTGAAGTGGAGGCTTCTGTGGTGTGTGGAACCTTTGCCATGGACAACTCAGCTACTAGGGCTGTGTGCTGTGGAAGGAGCTGGTCTTGAAACGAAAGGCAATTTTAAAAGGTCTAAAAAATTTTTAAAATTACAGTGGGTAGACAGAGTACTGGGGAGAACTTAAACAAATGCTCCAACTACGTTTCTGTCTTGAAATTTGAAACTGCATTGAAATTTCAAAATTTGAAACATTAGATCAGCTTTCTTTTAAATGATGTAATAAAATATTATAAACAAAAATCTAAGAACCAGGAATTATTCCATCTGTGTTATTTCTACCTCTAGTCATCTTTGAATCATTTTTGTACTAAAATAACTGAGACTGGAGATTCATATTCTCTCTCTCTCTCGGGGTGAACATCATCTGCACATGCATTAAATGGATTAAAAACTGGCTGACGGGTTTTGAAATAAACTTGTAAGCAAGGAATCCTCTCTGAGTAGTTGTATTTTTAATGGAGTTTGGCAGGTATCACTTTTGCCCCTACACTATGTTTTTATCAGTGACCTGGAAAAAAATGTAAAATCATCACTAATAAAGTTTACAGATGACACTGGCTGGGGGAGTGGTAAATAATCAAGAGGAAAGTTAACTGCTACAGAGTAACCAGAGTTGGTGTGCTGGGTGCAGGCAAACAGTATGTATTTGACTATGGCTAAACAGAAAGTCATATATCTAAGCACAAAGACGTGAGCTGCTAGTGAGATGCTGTGACCAAAAGGGATATAATACAGTCCTTGGGTGTAAAAAACAGAGTAAATAACAGTAGAAGTTAGGGATGTTATTTTATCTCTACTTTTGGCACATGTGTAACCACTGTTGGAATCTTGTGTCCAGAATTCAACAAGAATGTTTGCCCCAAAACAAACATTTTATTGTTTTTGGATATTTTTTTAAATCTTCATTAATGAAGCCAATGACACTGAAATACAATTTTTTTAACTGAGGGGAAGAGCAAAGGAAACCCAAACAATTCTATGAATTGTACATCAATCTGTGAAATGTCCAGCCAGTGCAAATCTGCTTTTTCTGGTGAATAAGTTTTGTCTGGAAAAAAATGTTGTGCAGCTCTATTACCCTGAATCTATCAAGGGGGAAAGGGAGCTATAGGAAGTGCTGATTACCAGAGCCATGAAAAGGGGAAGGAGATGTCTTGCTAAAAGCAGAAGGGGATCCATGTTCACCTTCTACTCCTGTTAGTTTTAGCCCCTGGTATCAGCTTACTGTCAGACACAGCTTATACAGAAGCTATCAACATCACCAAAGCTTTCTTCTGGCCATGACAGGATGACGGTATCACCGAGCAGCTATTCAGTGCTCCTGTCATGGATCTGAAGGGGTCACGTGGAACAGCTGAGCACTTGCAAAAAGACCTGTCTGTCCTAGCTTCTAAGAAAGAAGATGTTTTTTGTAACTGATCTTTGTTTTAGTAACAAGTAGGGTTTGAACCTGGGTCTTTGGTTCTGAAATAGTAAGCATGTAGTGCCCGAACTAAAGATTCTGATTGTCCTTGGGAGGCTTTCCATTAGCTATAGTAGGCATTGGTTCAGGCCATATGTCTCATATCTGGCAACTGGAGCAGTATTATAAATCTGTTTATATGGACCAGCCCCTAGAGGGTGACCGTAGAGCATGAGATTTACAGTTGTTCTCAGAGTTCCTTAGGAATTGTATTGGATGGAAAGCATCTCTAACAGAGGGAGTCTGCTGCCTGCCCTTAGGAAAAAAAGGCTGCATCTATTTGAATATAATGTAAAGGAAAGTCTAGTCAACAGAGTTAAACAAATATTCCTAGCAAAATGAAACATACGTGCCCCTATTTTAAATTACAAAAGTGAAAACTTAACTGAGGAGTGTCAAGAATAATACTGGATACTGAATCTAATTGGATAAAAAAGATGCAATGAATAAAAGACAAGCACTATCAGAAAATATTTATTTTTAAGGCAAGAAAAATGTTCCTTTTTCAGAGAGACCATGGATTGCCAGGCACTGAGGATCAAAAACAAAGACATTGAACCACTACTTTACAGCTGCAGATATTTTCATGCTTAAAATGTTCTGTTTATCTGTCTGCTTCCAGGAAGCAGAGAATAAATATATAGTTAATATTCTGAAGCAGTATAAAATAGCTTTCACGCACATACATAAATATGCTAATTATGAGTAACAAGGCCCTATGCAGATAATAGCATACATATGGTATAATTAAAAGGTTAATATATTCATCAAAAAAAATACAAGGAGAACCTTATCTTAACAGTATACTTCTGAGAATGTTAATGAGTGAGTCCAGAAATGGAAAAGCTTTAATTAATATTCACAGATTGAACAGGTTAGTTCATAGAGAAGTCTTGGTTAAATGCAAAAGTGCTAAAGACCACTGACAATGAAAGATTTAGCATTTAAAGAAATACCTGCCAGCTCATTATTCAGGTGGCACAGAAGGCAGGGTAAAAGGTCTGTTTTTCCCTAGTCGAAGACCATATACAGTCCTAAAGAAACTTGGAAATGAGAGGTTATTGCTTAAATCACCTAACATGTCATTGCTAATGCTAGATAGCACTCTAAACATTTTGATCATGTCACTGTCGTTTGTTAACAGTTAAATGGTGTAACTATACTTATCTCCCAAATCCATCAGTTGTCCTTAAAGTTTTTACATAGCCTCATCTGCACGATAGAAGTTCATAATAATAATAACGCTTTAAATATTAGTTATTTTCAATGACACTGAGATCTTGAATCACCAGAGACATAAAGCTTGTCTCATGTAACTCAGGAAAACTTCCATTGAAAACAGAAAGCCTTTTGTCCAGTGCAGTTACAAGACAATGCTATAGTGTGGACTAAGGAACATGTTCCATTCATGAACAGAATTGAAGTAGTCATCCTTTGGGCATGCTTTTTAAAAAATAACTAAGTCACGCACTTTCTATGTTCAAAGCATAGCTCCCGTGGACTTCAAATGTAGCTATGATTGCTCTGTGCTTTGGCAAATTAGACCCTACAATCTGAAATCAGCCAGTCAGAAAATGGAGAAAACACAAATAATGACCATCTGTGAAAAACTTGGTTTAAATTATTTGATTAGTATTACATAGGAAGTTTGGGGTAGAGGCTGGGATAGACTCCCATTCTCCAGGATGCTATTCATCTGGCATATCCAAAAGAGACTACTTTCTCTTCCTGCAAACCTCTGCCTTATTCATTGCACATCTTTCAGCTTCTACAACAAATGAAGTTTCCACTACATAACTCTGATTCTTCCCCATAGCATAGTTTATCACATGCAATGAATGCAGCAGAGGTCCTGTGGGAAAAAGTAGTATGTGATCATGTCATTAACTAGGTAATCTTTAATATTCTTTTAAGATTGTTTTTGGAGTAATTTTCTGTATACTGCACAACTACACCCTCATGCATCTTATGAACAGTTTCATATTTGGACACTCAACTGATGACAAATGGATCATACTGACAGAGATTAACTGAAAGTGGGCTGATCAGATGCCTAACCTTGGTATCACTTTTGACACATAGCTAGAGATTGAGGTTTTAGTGAAGTTCAGGACTGGCCTTTTTTTGGCTTCCAGACTTTTAAACACTCAGAAGTTGCACTAGTTCACACTATTGTAGACGTTGGATTTGTGTTCTCAAGATTTCATTATCATGAGTTCTACTGTGACTTTTCTTTGATCAATACATACAAATTGTAGGTGTCCAAGGATGTGTTGGTATGACTGCTCAAGAGCTTTTAAGCCCATGATTTAGCAGTCCATATTCTTCAGATCTCCACTGTTTCTCTGCCTTACCATTAGTACTTAATGCCTATCAATTGACTACTTGAGGAGCCATCTCACTATATCTCATATCAGCTAAAACTGTGGAAATGCTGAATTTCCTGGGACACAATGTGGAACTGACAGAAAGCAGTGCCTTTTCCATTGATGCCCAGGGGTTTACAGTTCTATTCTTTTTATGTATAAAAAATGTAAATATATCTATGTACTATAGCTATTATATAGAGGAAATAGTAATAGTCATAACATACATTTTGCTTGTCTAAAACTTTTATCATATTTTCCTAAAGTTCCATAAATAAGCTACGGAATAAAAGGTATAAATTCAGAATAACATAGCACCAAGCTACCATGTTTATTTTCTTTATCTTATCTAATTTATACTTACTTATTGATTCAGGGTTACTTGTAAACAGATGTTCTACTTCTGCATTCTTTATGTATTGCAGCAGGATCTTTCTGAATATTTATGGCTTTCTAAGTTATCTTTGGTTTTAGTCTGTCCATCTTTCTTATAGAATCTTAGATTCAGTGAATAGAAAAGACCATTGTGATCATCTAATACAGTGGTTTTCAAACTTTTTCCCCCTCAGGACCTAGTTGAAAAAAATCATTTATGCCTGTGACCCAACAATTACATCTTTGAGTGATGCATTCTAGTCTTCAATGGTGTTAACAGGGGTGCCATGACCCAGTATCTGAGGGTCTGCAACCCAGTACTGGGTCATGACCAGTGGCTTGAAAACCACTAATCTAATCTGAGTTTCAGTATTACATAGTGGCCATAGAACTTCCCTCAAAATAATTCCTTGAGCAGATCTATTAGAAAAACATCCAATCTTAATTTAAAAGTTGCCAGTAATGGAGACTCCATGTCACTCTTGATAAATTGTTCCAATGGTTAAAAATGCTTTCCAAACTGAATTTGTCTAGCTTTAATTAGCAGTCACCAGTCGTGTTACACCTTTCTTTGAGCTATTGAGTAACCCATTTTTAAATATTTCCCCCGATGTAGGTGCTTGCTTCTTTTAATCAACTTACTCCATTTTTAATTTGTTAAGCTACATGGATTGAACAATTCAGGGGTTAAAGTAAGGGGGAACGCACCAGAATGCTGTTCCAGGGCCCCCTGTTTTTAGGGAGCCAGCATTCCAGGGCCCCTAAAAATAGTGGAATGCCCTGGAATGCACCATTCCAGGGCCCCCCAAAATAGGGGGACACACTGGAATGCTGTGTTCCAAGGGCCTCCTAAAAATAGAAGCAGACAGGAGCACGCCATAGTGGAACGTATTCCCCTACTGGCTCAGGGGGCCTGTGGTGGGTGCATGGCCTCTTCAGGTGCCAGGAAGGGAGGGGAGAGCTAGGGAAGGGAGGGGAGAGGAGGAGTGGCCAGGCTCACTCCCACCCGCTGCAGCATCCCCCTGGGGCTGGCTGAGGAACACATTCTGGCGCGGTGCACTCCAGTGCACATCTATTTTAAAAGTGCCATCCCAGCATCAGGCAAAAAGTCGGGCAAAATCAACTTTTTCATTAATACCTGCCAAGTATGGTGGTGGGGCAGGCATTGCAGGGGCAGCAGTTGGGGTGGGGGGGCAGGCATTGGGGGGGCAGTAGTTGGAGGGCTGGGGCAGATATTTGGGAGGCAGTAGTTGGGGGTGCGGGCCCCGCCCTCGGCCCCATAGTAGCTGGGATTTGTGAAGGGGTCTTGCACCAGCGTGAGGGGGGCCCACCAATTTAGGAGAGTTCTGGGGGCCCCCAAATTATACGTTAACTCCTGATTGAATTTCATGAATATATCACTCTAAGTTAGCTTTTCTTAGCCTTTAATCATTCTTGTGCTTCTTTGACCCTTCTTCAGTTTTTCAATATGGGTCAGTATCTGCTAATGCTGATTGTTCATTTTCCTGCTACTATTGCCTCTGCCATGTATTTCTTTAATTGCTTTATTAAAATAAATATAAACCAATTCATTACTGGGTGTTGTAAAGTGGATAACTGTTCAAGATAATTCAGGGTTCCATCCTGCGAAGTACTAAGTGTCCTCCTTTCCTCTTAAATGAAAAGAAGTTGAATAGATTCAGTCTTGTGTATTTAAAGATATTTAGGCATTACTGCACTCCATGTTGCAAGGCCTAAATGACTTAGATTTTCAAATGGGACTAAGGTATGTCTACACCAGGGCCATAACTATGGCAGGGAGAGTGGCACTTTGCCCCGGGCACACCAGAGGGGCTCCATTGAGCCATTCCATTAAAGGGTGCATTCCCCTCTGCTTGCTCCAGGCAATGGCCATTGTAACAGGTGCCAAATTCTTTAGTTATGGCTCTGGTCTACTCTGAAGCTGGAAGATGTGATTTTTAGTGTGGATATACAGATTCATAGTAGCTTTGTTTGAGTCTTGGTTTTCTTTAAATGAAACGAGAAGATAGGATTTAGCATGGCGAGAGTCAATAAATGAGCTGCTCAGAAGGCCATGTCACAAGAAGAGACATAGGTCAATGGAGGGTTGGAATGGCTGTCAGCTGATAGTGCCAAGAAGGAGAAAACATTGTACCATCCTTAACTACAACAGGGCTTACCAGCAGCAAATTCACTCTTTGACAGCTGAAGACCATGCATGCAACTCTGTTGTGTTCTTTTCTACACAATGCTCTGAAACAGTTAACAGCAAACTGTACACACTTTTTTTCCAGTCCTGCAAGCTAGAAGTTTTAAAAATAGGCATTTCTCAGCATGAATGAACTGTGAAATGTATTTGAAAATGAAGCTTTTGATGAGAATGTACATCAAAAAACAAACTTTGCTTTCAAATATCTATTTATTCCTGCAGCGAAGTGCTTCTTATCTCTTGAATTTTCAAACTACCAGACTGAGCAAAGTTCTTGAAGTTTTTAATGACAATTGGCAGATAAAACAAAAGAAATTTGTTCCTAGTTTTTCCTGCTGTAGAAATTTGTCTATACCAAACTCAGTGCTGGAATTACATCATCAAAGACTTTGGTACCTGGGCTAGTGGCCTGGACAAAATGGATGGTGCTGTCCTCTATGTATTATATAAACACTGCTGTAGAATTATCAATACATACCCATGTAAATGCCCTTTTTGACTGAGAGATCTCAAATTCTTTGGGGGGGGGTGACAAATCCCCAGGATGAACTGAAAGGTGAATTTTGAATTGGGATCACCCAACTGGCTAAAAGGTTTATTTTAAAAAAAAAAGAAGACAGCTCGGGCAGCCAGACACATCTCTACTGACCACACATCTCCATGAGCTTCTGAAAGCTAAAACAAACAAGGAGTCCTATGACAATTACAGATTAAAAAATTTTGTTTGTTTGTTTGTTTGTTTATGTTAGTCTTTAAGTGCCATAGGACTCCTTGTTTGTTTTACTGAACTAGACTAACACGGCTGCCCCTTTGGAACTTCTGAAAGCTAGTTATCCCTGAAGGAACATGGTATAAATGACATATAACAAAGTGAGCCCAAATGAGATTGGCATAAGTAGATACAAAATGAGTGTGCTTGTTTGCTGATCTAAGGTTGGAATTGTAGTGCTAAAAAGGCCAGGTTTTGATTGATATAATTTATATAAAGACAAAGCAACTGTATTGAAATCATAGATTGAAGTTAAAGTGAAAGACATTGGACTGACAGCTCTGAACTTCTCTTTAAATAAAAGGGAGAGAAATTATACAACAAACTCTTATTTTACATTAAATGGAAGTAATGTCCATATGGTGGAGCGGAAAGGGTGGCAATTTTTATGAAGAGCCATTCCCAAATGTTCTCTCCTCCCCACTCCTGTTGTTGGTGGAAGGGAGGGTACCATTCTAGTGACACATTGCATAGGTATTGGGGTCCAATGTGTTTTAAAGGCCAGGCAAACAAAGGGTTAGAGAAATGGTATTTTATTAGGCTTCAGTTCGACTGTTTAGGGAGGAGGAGGGAGCATCACACTGGTTCACTCATACCTCAGCAAGGGAATTGCTGCAAGCGTCAGGGGGATGGAGCTGGTGCCAAGGCGGACACAGGAATGGGTATTTAGGGTCCAGACTCCAGAGGGTCTCAGGAGGTCTTGGTCAAGCTGGATTACTCAGGAGCCTTAGGCAGGCAAACAATTATATGGCTACCAAATAGAACTGTCTTGAAGCGGAAACTACTTTTTAATGGCTGGTGCTTGGGCTGACTTCCAGAGGTGGATGTGCTTTCTATGATTGGCTGTTCGAGGCAACTACATTCTGGAGGCCTGGTAACTTTATACTTCTTAACAGTAGATTCTCAAGATATTCTCATAGCAACAGGCAGCTGGATTTTACAAGCCTTGCAGTTTCTTGCATTTGTGCTAAATAGTAACTCACTCACACTTTCTCACACATTCTGCACACAAAGACGGGGGAGGAAGAAACAAATATACAAAGCAATCTTTAAAATAAGCAGAGGAAAAAGTGGGCAGGGAAGGAAAATGGGGTGAGAGGGTGGCAGCTCACCTACACAACAGCATATTGGAGGCACATCAGCAGCAGGTCTTCAGCTCTCCCTTCTCCCTTTTCTCATGGTGGGGTGGCAGTATCAGCAGCAGGGAGATGGCACCATGTGCTGCTCTGAATCAGCTCGTGTCACTTTTGGCATGTGTGCCACAGGTAGCAGACACCTGTAAACTGCATGGATTTTCAGGAACACATGCATTTTCCACACGTATTTATCAGGAACACATCTCTGTCTTATGAATATGACTTCATCCTGAGTGTGCAAGGGAGGGGAATGTTCAAGGACCTTTCCTCACCACACTTTTTACTACAGTGTAAGTGCCAGATGCAGGCACAGTCCTTGTGCTTCCTGAAAGTAGCTTTTGCTACTTCACAGAGAGAGGGTGGGTTTAGGCTGACAGTGTACAGCTTTCTACAAAGTTGCCAGAAAGTAAGATTAATGAATAGGTCTTGATTAGGGCCAGTGTGAACAGCCTCAGACATCTGAATTATCTGTTGATCTGGACTTTAAAGCAACTTTTTTCCCAAATGAATATGCATCCAAAACAATTGCCTAGTAGGGATTGTATATCTTGCATATTCTGATTCATCTCTCTGCATCCTGGCATGTTCATGGCACACAGCCTTCCACAGAGAAGCAGTGCTGGCTAGAAGAAGATGACTCATATTCATAACTGTGTTTAAAATAAAAAAGACTATATATGTGAAATACACCAGTGACATGAAGAAGTAAAGAAGTTAGTGATTTCTCTAGGGATTCAGAGAGAGCCTGAAAGACTAATAAAGTCTATTAATGGAGTAAAGTGATGAGTTGCTCTTGAAGTTTTCTAAGCAGAGCAATTTAATTGAACATCTATATATCACTTGCTTGACAAGATGGTAGGAAAAGAGAAAGTGAGAGAGGATAGAAAGACTAAACAGTTCTGGGAGGGAGACAGTGTCTAAAGGGTTTCCCAAAAACACTTAAGAAAACAAGCACATCAGTACACATGAAGGGTGAAGTTTTTCCCTTTTAGTATGTAATCATTTAAATGATTCTTCTTGAGATGTGTCAGTACCTGGAAAGCAAAGCCAGTGTGGGGGGAAATGAATTAATATTGGGCAGGAGAAATTTGATTCAATCAGATGAATGATAGTAAGAAAGAGTTTCAAAGAGGTGGGAACATGGGAAGAGATAGAGAAGACTGCATTTTCTGCCCCTTATTCATTCACACTGCAATACAAGGCATTTATTACAGTTAGAGAAGACCAGTGCACCCAATGAGTTAGGTATTCTAGTAACTGGGACACAAAAAGGATTCATCAGATGTGTCCCAGTATATAGTGCTGTGAACTCACTAGAGTCCCTATCAAAAGATAGGGAAGTAGAGAGCAGAAGCCAGTAAATCACTAGAAGAGGGGGAATTTTAGGATAAATTTTTTAAAGTAATGGACCTAGAACACGAAGATTTGATATGTCTGTATATTTGACCCCATCGATATGGGATTATTAGCCTGACAATCAAATCATTGCTGGGGTAAGATGATGGTTTTGTGTGTACAGGAGGAGCTGAAAACATGGCCTTTCCTGTTGAAATATTGGCTTTGATAATGCCTTCTGTATGTCAGTAAAACTCCAGTTGACTTTAGCTGGGGTTTTACAAGGAATAAATATTGTAAAGGAACCCCTTTTTCTCAGCTGATGGAGATGCATGTTTTTTATTTCATGGTGGGTCTTTCCTTTCTCATGGTCTCTCTTTCCTTCTTTGCTAAGAGTTCTTGTCCTTGACACCAAGGCCTTCATTGTAGAGATAAGATAATGCAATCATCTGATTTTCTCTATTTTAGTTACCACCATAAGCCAAATTAACTGTGTGGACATGAGTCACTCTCTTCGTGCATCAACAGTGAACTGTAATCATGACTACACAGCAAACCTTTTACATACAAAACTAAAACCTTTGGGAAGAAAATAAAGTAGAGATCTACAGACGTTGCCACTGCCACTGAATGAGTTCAGTTTATGCTATATGGAAGTTATAGAACATATTTAAGACTCAAGAAAGAAAGGTGTATAGCTGAGGACTTATCGTTAAATCACAGGATGCTTTGCAAAGGAAGTTAGTGATGCTGTCCCCAGTTTACAGATGATAAGACTGACGTCCACAGAGTAAACAGCAAATCTGGTTTAATAATACTTAAGAGTGGGTAAGACAGAGATACTATACAAAGAAGCAGGTACAGTATGAAGCAAAGTCTGGATTAAGATAGAAAAAAGTTTTCTCTAGTTTTTAAAATGTGGTCATATACAGCAGCATGTTTACTTTCCAGTTCAAACAGTAAATTCAGATCAATACAATAAATACAACTCCATAATATAAGAGAGTTAGTCAATGCAGTCACATGTTGTTTTCCACCTACTTGGAACAGCAAAAACAGAGTCTGGGAAGAGAGTATTGATTTGTGTATACTTGCAGAGATGTTCAGTAAATACTGTTGTTAAAAAGCACTGTGATTGATAGGCAGTGATAAATTCTGGTTCATAAGTTGTAAAGAACTGTTCAATAGCTTGTGTCAGCCTGGTTAACAGTGGAAAGGCATCTGTGACATAGCAGTTAAGAAAGAAGAGCACTTGGCTCATCACTAGGTCAATGACTTGGAATAAATAGGGGTTATAGGAGGAAGGATGGACCCATTCTGCTTTACTAAATGGCTCCTCCTGAAAAGAGGCAGAATTCAGAGTTTTGACTGATGTTTTGAAAGCACTTTAACACATTTACTTCATAGTTCACTCTAATACACTCTCTCTTAATTTGTAAGTTCCATTAATACAGATAGCGAGTGCCTTTCCCCTCAGTCATATAACAATTTTCCAAAAATATCAGAATCTGCATAGTTCATCTGCCACTGGTTGTTCAGGTTGTGACTGAGGCATGAAGGTACAGTAGAGGGCAGCCTTTTCTACTGAACTTTGAAAATAGAATCTCTGCAGTTTCTAGGGCTTTCATTTTGGCCTTTTCTTCAGTTCATTCATTTTCACTGTTCCTGCAAAAGTCAGAAGTGTCAGTTCCCCTTGGTTCAGAAGGGGTGAAAAAATTATGAAAATTTTGAATTCCCTAGGTAGGGATATAAGCTTAGCCAATACATAAGGGAAAGGATCTAAATCCAAAATTACCATTTGTCTCTCACCAAAGTGTGGAATAACACCCAGTCATTAAAAGACTATTAAACTAATTTTAATGCTATCAGATAATACTGTATTCAAACTATTCAGAGTCCTCAGAGCAATAAATAATAAAATTATGCACGAAATAAAATGGGGTTACTTTTTGTATTGTGCGTCTTCTCAATTACCACTGCATTTCCATTATACACTGATTTGGCAATTTTTAATATGCAAGCAGGCTGCCTATGGGACACGGCATTTATTTATTTTCATTCTGTGGGAGAACAGATAACTCAGGAGCCTAGTAATGACATTCTGAGCCTTTCATCTCCAAATCCCTAGTTCAAACATGACCCACATTGTTCAACCCCATCACACAGCTGTCTGATTGTAGCTCAGTTAACAAAGACGCATGCATACCTAACTCTTAATGTTGCAGTGTGGTGCAAATGCAGCTTTTCTCCCTGTTGAAGAGGTGGCTGCAAATGACTCTACGTCAGAGCAGACCAATTTACAAAGCTGTGAGTCTCTCTCATTTTGTATATCAGACTGGTTTTGAAGATGTGGTATATAAGTTAAGTATCTTATGCCCCCTATTATTTCTTTTCCCACATTAATCCTTCAGCTTTACAATATAAGGTTAATAAATTGAGTACACTAGTTCTGCAGATAGTATCCATGATTCATAAATGACATAAGTGAATAATTTTTCCCATCACAGACTGAAAAAAGACCTGGCTCTTACTCAATTTTCTAGGCCTTTTAGCTCTACTGCGTGGGTGGTAAAGAATGAAGGTAAGAAAATTTTGTCTTGAGAAAAGATAGAATAAGGAAAACATCTCTATGCTTTTCTTCAGTAAGGTCTTATCTCCCTGGAAGAGATGGGCAATTAAAATTTAATTGAGAGCCAAAGGTGGTTTCAGAATTCAGCCTTCTGAAATGAAAGAAACAAACATATGAACCTCTTCTCCTCTACATTTAGCTGGACCAGTGAATAGTAGCCAAGTGATTCCCAGGAGCCCTCCTTAAAGTCGATTAATCAAGAGCCTCAGCCAGATCTGTTGCTGCTAATACTGCTTTGTCCAGCAATCATAATGGCAGGGAAGGAACCACAGACAGCTCTGTTACCAAACCCCATCTCTCCACCCCAACTGTTCCTTCTTCCCTCAAGCCACCAATTGAAAGAAATTGTCTAAATATATTTCTGCTCCTTTATAAGACACATTTGACTGAAGTATTAAATAAAAAAACAGGGACAATGAGTTTCTTGGGGTTGCAAATGCCTATGAAAAAGGCAACCAATAGAGATGACCATTGTTTGGAAATATTTCACTTAAAGCTGAAAACTAAACTATAGAAGCCTATAAACCAGTTTAATACTAATGCAATGGAGTACTATTGTGAAGGAGATACCGGGAAATTGAACAATAGTGTGTCATCAGACCCTATGACTTCTGCAGTATTTTCTAGACCTGCTGTTCATAGATTAATAAGTGTGTTATAGTTCTGACTGCTGGGATGCACAAACTCCCCTGGAGAAGTAGTAATTCTTCCACTTTACTACGTACTGATGAGGCCTCAGCTGGAATATTATGTCCAGTTCTGGGTGCCCTCATTTCAGGACAGATGCGGACAAATCAGAGAAAGTCCAGAGAAAAGCAGCACAAATTATTAGAGATCTGGAACACTTTACTTGCGTGGGAAGATTGGAAGAGCTGGGTTCATTTAGTCTGGAAAAGAGGAGACTGAGAAGGGACATGATAACAGGCGTTTGAAAACTAAGACGGGGTCTCAAACATGTGGCCCACGGGCCGCATGCAGCCCTTAAAGCTATTTCCTGCTGCCCACAACAACATTACTGTTACTGATATTTGCAGTATTGTTGTATGGAAAGGTTTCATTGGTGTGGCCCTCAGGCAAACGTATTAGTCCTCGTGTGGCTCTTGTAGTGATTGAGTTTGAGACCCCTGACCTAAGACGTTGTCACAAAGAGGAGGGAGAAAAATTGTTCTCCTTAACTGCTTATAATAGGACAAGAAGCAATGGACTTAATTTACAGCAAGAGAGGTTTAGGTTGGACATTAGAAAAAATTCCTAAGTGTCAGGTTGATTAACCCCTGGAATAAGTTGCGTAGGCAGGTTGTGGAATCTCCATCACTGGAAGTTTTTAAGAGCAAGTTAGACAAGCACCTGTCAGGGATGGTTTAAAAAGGTACTTTGTCCTGCCATGAGTGTAGGGGATTGGACTCAATGACCTGTTATGGTCCCTTCCAGTTACTATGATTCTATGAAATGTTTTACATTTTGATGCATTCAATTTAGAGAGGAAGAACTCTTCCAAAGATTAAGGGCTAAATTTTTGTTTCACACTTCTGTAAATAAGAGGTAAGATATGCTGTTGAAGTAAAGAAAATTACAAGAGCATGAGATTCTTGACTGACACATCTAACACAAATCCTGTCAGTAAAAGCACCTTGCAGATATTGTTCCGTGATAACTGAGGGTTAAAGATTCCATTTTAATAGCAACCACTGGAGTTGGGACATTTTTGTAATAGCAAAATGTTTTAAAACAATGCAGTGATATATTGTGATAGGGTGTGATGAAGACAAACAATGGTCTTGAGTCAGTCAGTGGTCTTTGAGTCAGCATTGTTCAGCTTGGAAAGATCTCCAGAGAGCCCAGCAGGAAAAAAAATCACACATCCAGTACATGTGCTGCATTCTCCACAACGCCACAGATGCCCAGTGGAATATCTTGTATGCCCCAGGCCTGGTCAGTCTTGGTGTAGTGAACCACATTACATCTAAACCTGGTAAGTTGACTCCAGAGGTAGCCCAAAGCCAGGTATGGAGGACACAGTCCTGAAACCGTCGTGGAACTGTTGAAGACTGTCTTTCTGTAGTTTCACCATAGCCTTGGACTGGTAATCACAGAAGGTCTGGTAATCTCTATTTGGTTGAAGATGGGGTGATTCTGACTGTGTGTGGGAAATTCCAGAGACCTTACAGATGGCTGGTAGAGGTTGATGTCCAGTGGAAGTGGCCCAACTGAGGTCAAGGAAGTAACCCTGGTTCCAATGGGCAGAGTGAAAAGTTGCTGGTTCCTTAAGCTTTGTGAAAGAGGTGTAATCGAGTGAAGGAGCCCCAGTTTGCAAGATCTATCCCACTTTGAACAGATTCTCTATAGTACCTGTTGCTGTGCTGGCTATATTAAAGTCTCCAACATAAATAGCAGGATTCTGGAGTGATGGTAAAGTAGGACATGGGCTAATTAATTAGGGAATTTTTACGCATTAGCCATTTTAACTTGACCTATCCTTATAATCTTACAGTAGTCAGATGCGATAGTAGACTCTCCACATCAACTAACTTGGATCTTACCTAAGAGCCTTTGCCATATTTTTCATGTATGCTGTCGTTTGATGTCACAACCAGCGATTATAAACTGACTGCTAATAGGGAAGTAACAGGTTTCCTGAAGGCAGATGACACGAATATTGTATCATGAGGCAATGTTTTCAAGACCAGAGTGCTTTGTGGTTAACTGGTTCAATATTCAACTGTAGTACTTTACGGGCAGGACCAACGTTAATAGCATTTCTTTGTCCTTGTCAAGTAACGCAGTAATTGGAATCCAACAAATTTAGTTCACTAGTTAAAGCTTTGTTTTCATCCAAGGCTAACTGCAGGGTACACAATGAGACTGTAACTTAATTGTATCCCATACAGTTATTCATCAATTCAAACTCAGTTTTCATCATAATGGTACTTTTTAACTATAGCCTCCTTTATTTAAGGGTCCTGCAAATGGGCTGGGCATCTCCTGAATAACTCCCTGGAAGCCTGATGTCATTCTCTAACAGACCTCTGCCTCATTTTCTCCTCTTTTCAGGGTATTCTCAATCACAGGATCAAAACAGCTCCTTTTTGGTCCAGCTGTACTTCACCTGGCTTTATTAAACATAATGAAATCATTCAAAAACCAAGTCCTCAAATCTCCATCTGGTCTGCATTCTCAATCTTTTCTTTTTATGGTCTCCCAGGCTTTCTCTGGCTGGAGACTACTGGCTCCCAGCAGTCTCTTATTCACTTCATTCTGAATGTCTCTCTCCATTGGCATATCCATCTCTGCAACTTCCTGCTTGCCCTTAATAGGGGAATCAGCTCCTCCATACCCAGCTGGTTCTATAAATTCAAAAACATGCCCCATCACAGCTCTGGCAGGCAGAGCTTATTGGGTAGGACTAGCTCCAGATCTCTGGCCATTAAAGGCCGGTCTATTACAGATCCAAAGACTCTTCCTTATAATACAGTTTCTTTACTGAGGTATAGACAGAGGCAGCCATAAAATAAAGTGATGTTTTCTGAAATGGCCTTTGACTTTAGGGCTCTAATTCTTGGTCACACAATTTAACAGTTAGGTCCTGGCTTTCAGAATTGATGAGTGCCTGTAGCATCTTCTGATTTTGAACTGGAATTGTAAGCATTTGTCCCTGAAAAGTAGGTCCTATATTCCTATTTAAAAGAGGTATCCCCTCATCATATCTGTCTTTACAGTTTTGTATTGATCACCATGGAAATGAGTCAACCCCTGGTTAAGATGTGCATAACATTGTATGTAGAGGATGCCATGGTATCTATCCTTCTTTCTTGTTTTGGTATTAGGAAGTTCTACTTCAACTAGATGGATTGGGTGGCCATAGACGGATATTGTTTAACTTATATTCTGGATATGGTAAAAACGTTTAGTTAAAGAGTAGGTCTTAAAATGTGACTGAAGATTGGTCAGAATCTGGATTTGTCTAATCAGCCTTGGAAGTCAGAAGCTGTTCTTGTCTTTTGAGGTTTAGTAACTTCCCCAGTGTCAGACAATAGATCAAACTGGAAATAGAACCCATGAAGCTTGAGTTCCTGTCTCTCATTCTCCTTTGTAGACTGCACTGTCTTTCCCACATGTACCAATCCTGCTCCTAATCCATCTTGTCTTCCTCTTCCTTGCTATCCATGCTTCAGCAAAACAGAGTAGAAACTTTTCATCACCCACAATCTAGTCATGATCAATCCAATTAAATGGTACAATGTGCAGAGCCTCGTTGTCATGTTGACTTTTAATTATGCAAATAGAAGAACATTTTCCTCAGAACCCTGACTGTAACAGAGTAATTAAATGAAACATGCTGGGATAGAACATTTCTTTAAAAAAGGCTGAAGATACTGAGTGTTTATTAGAAGCATTTACTGACCGTTAGGAAGACAGCACGATAAAATAGACATCTACACTGGAAAGGCAAGTTTATTGTTGTCCCCTATAATCTTAATAATAGTTGAGTGAAATAGTTTGCCTTGTGGAAGGATATAAATTGACAAACTGCAGTAATAAAATTTGCTGAAAAACTCCAAGTGCAGTTGCCTTCCAGCCACGTGGATTTACCAGACTTTCATCTGCTTTTGCAGGGCTCAGTGCAATCCCATCATTTTTCAATTGTGTCTTCTTTATGATGTGTTTTACTTTTAATTAAAGTATCAGCATTCCATTAGATTCCACTTCCGTTCATTCTGTTATTAAGAAAAAATAATTTTATGAGCTGTTTGGCACATACAGTAAGTAAAATAAATCAGAGAGAACTGTACAAATCTACTGCTGGTGCCATGCTGGTTGTTTTTAGCTGTTTTTCTTCAGTTTTCATAAAACTTGCACATATGCTTTTTTCCTGCTGATAAGCTATATTAATCCTAGTGTGATTAAAGAGATTTTTGATTTCCACTTTCTCTTTTTATTATCTCTTCTTAACATAAGAATTGGTCTGAATGTAATATGTTTGAAAAGACAGAGCTGAAGAACAGACTTTATTTCTTCATGCTCATATTCATATGCCTTTCCAAACCAAGACCATGCAAGCAAGCACAGCACAGAAAGCAATTAGCAGATGTTACCCCTTAAACTGTAAATGCTGTCTTTCTTTGGCAAATACCAAGGACAAGAGTATAGCTCATTTTCATAGCAGCTAAGTTCTTGGTCATTTTTTTTGTTTTTTACACTAGTTCTGACACCAAGGGATTCCAGGGCTGTTGAGTTTTGATTTCTCTCCAATACCAAATGGTCAGACACTTCCCAAATAATTTAATCTTTGCTAATATCACTTATTTGTTTCACCATTTTTAGAGACATTGCCAGTTATCCCCACTTGAAGTATAGGGCGTATCTTTCAAACAATTGAATATTTAACAATGGAAGATGTTTCAACCATAATTGCTATATATCATCAGCTAGAAAAGACTATGACTGTTATTGTCACATGCTTGATTTGAATTCATCAGCTTGGGTGAAAGGCTCTGAATGCTGTTTCCCTTACCTAGAGCAATCAATCCAATTCTCCCCTCTCTCTTCAAAACTTCATGGAATGTACATATTATTTTCAAACTTGGGTGCCTAACTCAGCCAGTGCATTGGTCAGTAGTAATTGGGAGACCTCTGAAAGATAGACTACTTTTAAGTCCCTAACTTTATGGATTTAATTAGTTATCCCTTGATATCTGGTTCAATGCCTTCTTTTGTAACTTCTTAAATATTTCATATCTCTTTCTACAAAATGGTGTCTTCCTGCTATTAACATCCCTTTTAGGCTTCTGTTTCAATTAATGAAAAATGTGCATAGGTTTTTAAAGAGTTAGTTGAAGTGGCATTGTTCTAGTTTTCTGATTACATGGGTGCAGGGATAGTTGTTCAGTTGTAGAAGTGGGTGTTCTCCTAAGCCATTCTTTTCATCTTGTGCACTTTGTCAGTCAGCTAATGCCAGTAGTAGATGAAATGCCTTCATATTGTTATTACTTCAAAGAAGGAATATGTTAAGTTGAAAACATGTGTTATTGAAACCATTGTGTCTTTAAAATAAAGGCAAACAGATGAATTGTGAACCAAGGCAGAGAATGAGATCCTCATTCTTTAAACTGCAGATTAGAGTATATTTGAGAGATTTACACTGCCTTTTGATCTTCAAATGAAATGCAAAGAATTGATAGATAGATTTCAAGAACAGCTGAAGTAATCATTCAGCACAAAGGAGGCTTCAAATAATGTGTGTGTATGCCACTGAACCAAACTGGTTTGTGAAGAAATAGATGGGTACCTCTGAAGGGAAAAACAAGGTGAATTAACTGCACACATACCCCAAGCTCTTTCTCTAGTATTTGTGAGCACAAGTAGTTGACTGGTATTCAGGTTCTGACTCAACATTGTCTTCAGTGGGCCTTACATCAGCGCGATAGACCATTGTTACCCAAACTTTGTCCTACCTCTGTCTAATCTTCTCCTTTCACAGTGTGTTAAGCAGAGATGCTGAGATCTGTTAGTATCTTTAAAGACAGATGAAAACCGATAAAACATAGATATATAACAGATGCAGAACACCTCAGGGGAATATATAATAGATTCAAAGCAAGCTCCATAAGCATCTCAGTTCTATTTCTGTGTGCTCTGAAGAGAAGCACCTTTGTTTTGCTGGCAGAGCATTTTTTTGCAATGTGTTGGCATGCTCCCAAATTCAAAGTTAACCCATGCTTTTTATACCCGTACCAAAGTTTGGCTTAAAATCCTTAGATGGCTTCTGCTGCCTCATAAAACAGCTCAAAAGTCCTTGTTTGCTCTCTTTCAATAAGCAACATATAAATATTCAGGCTTTTAGTGGAACTTCTGAGGTGTGTCTCAGTTAGAGTGACCAGGTGTCCAGATTCTATAGGGATAGTCCTGATGGTTGGGGATTTGTCTTAGCTAGGCGCCTATTACTATCACCACCACCACCCATCCCAATTTTTCACACTTGCTATCTAGTCACCCTAATCCCACTCATCAAAGCATCTGACAAAGTCGGATTTTCTCCCCTGAAAGCTCATGCAAGAAGTAAATTTATTGGCCTTTAATGCCACAGGACTCTTGCTTGTTTTGCTGAACTAGACTAACACAACTACTCCTTTGGACTTAATCCCAGTCAGGCTGCCCAGTAAGAATATACTAGGGGTCTCAAATTCAAATCACCACACAGGCTGCATGAGGACTAGAACATTAGCCCAAGGGCCACACCACTGAAACCTTTTCATACAACAATATTGCAAATATTGGTAACGATGGTGTCATTGTGGGCTGCAGGAAATAGCTTTAGGGGCTGCATTTGGCCCAAGGGCTATGTGTTTGAGACCCTTGGAATATACTATATAGGGGTATTTTAGGATGCCAGTGAGGTTTTTATCTCCTTGCCTAATAAATAGGTTATGAAATTTCTCTCTTTGGTGTATTATATCTAATACTCTTCAATTTCAATTTACCAAAAAAATCCCTGGAACTGCTCTTCTCATGGGGGGGGGGGTGCTGAATTTTAGACCACTTTAGTATTTATGAAATTACTGACTTTCATAAGAGAATCCAAAATGTTCCATTAAGTAGCTATGTTTTTTAGTTATAAATTAGTCTAACACATATGCGTGTGTGTGTGTATGTATTGTTAAAATACAATTTATGAAATAAACCACAGAATTAAACTGCTTTTACTTTTGATATTTGTACTTTTCTCCATCTTTTTGTTCTGCTGTCTTCAAATATTAACCATGGTATTTATCTAGAAAACTGAGAAGTTAATTTTTTTGCACTTACTTTTAACCCATTTTGAAGCTTTTGTAACCAAGACTGATAAAAGTCCTGGGACATTGGAAACAAAACAAAAACCAAAAATGAAGACACACTATTTTATATCATACTATTCTATGTCCTGCTTAGTCACCATAGACTCCATCAACTCTGAGGCAGTGCTTGTTCTTATCAAACAAATTAGTTCAGTCTAAATCATTAAACTGTGTCTAAATGAATGTTTAAAGGTGGGAAATGAGGGTTCAGTAGTATTTAAGCTAATATGATTGAGAAAAGCAGTATTTTCTCCTCTAAACAGGACCATTGATATGTCTAAACTAGAGCTTGCGGTCGTGTTTGAACTTGTTAATAGATTGCCAGTTACCCTCAGATAATTGAAATGATTATGAAAGCTAGCACAGATAATGATTACCCATGCTGAGTCCTCAAATAAATCACAAACGTTTGTGGGGTGTCTAGACTGGCATTTACAATCACGTCAGGTCAAATTAATTGACATAAATTATAACAGGTCCATAAACTTATCAAGATACACTTTACATAAATTATGCAACCGTGGGTATTTTGTGGCTGACTTACTTGAGAGAGGCTAAAGGTTTGTACTCCTTTATTGGCAAGAAAGAATGGGGGGAGGAAGAATTTTTGTAAATGTTCAGTAAAATAAGCTATTAAAAGATTTTTCAAAATTGGCAGCTGACATTGCAGGCAATTTAACTAAATGCTAATAAATTCTTTTTCCACACTAGCATTCCCATTCTAGGTTGACATTTTTGACTCTTCCTAGGAAGTCTCACACAGTACTTAGTATTCTGAGGGAATGCTTCATCCTGAGAGCATACTTTATGTAAGCGAAAAAAACAAGTGCTAGATAATGTACTGGGATCTCATGTTAGAAGAATGAGGAGATGAATCATTGCAAAATTTCCTTTTTACTAAAGGAAAGAGAAGATCTTAGAGTTTTTAAAATGACTGCTATATTCACTAAGGAATGAATTAGTTCTGCTTGCTTATCTTATTACTATGAAATGAACATTACTGAAATGTGTAAAGCTTCCATAAGCATTGTTCTAACAGTGGGAGGGACAATTTGTAAACTTCTGCAGTACATGATGCTACAGGTATTAAAGAACAACGTTGTTCCTCTTTCATCCTGTGGCTCTAATTGTAAGTACAGTACAGATAACACACCCAGATTTTATTAAAAGACCCTTTTATCCTAGGATAATATTAGATGTTGACCGCTAGTGAGCAAAAGTTATCACCATCAATGTCTGTGTGGCTTGTTGTATATGAGTGAGACAAGGGGCCCAATGCACTGTGCGGTTGTGTATATTAAAGCGGGTGCTTTTCCTCCTTTCTTTTGGAAGTTTCTGTTCTCTATAAAACTCTTACATTGAATGAGATGAAAAAATGAATATAAAAAATCATCTCTCTTGATTTGCTTCCCTCTCTGCTTTACATCTGTCTATTTTGGAGTACTTTTTTGTTCTAGTACCTTTTTCACTTTCAGGAATCAAATCAGCACTGAACAGTGTGCTGTCACCTGAGAATCAATTGGGTTGCTTTAACAACAATTAGCCAGAAAAAAGAGGGGCTAATTGTCTTGGTTTAATCCAAAAAGGTCTGGTGAGGTCATTGAAGAAACCAGTAAAGGGCCAAGCAAGAGGGGAAAAAATGTACCTATAAAAATAATATTCTTGAGTTTGGAGGTGGCCAGTTTATAAACTGGAAGATATAGGCATCCTGGATCTGTATGCTGAAATGGTTCAGCTTCATGTGCTAGGGGTAAGTCTTGGGGGACTGCAGGCTGAAAACCTGATTTTTGATCTCAGGTGTTAGCATTTGGGATGTGCTGTGTGTGTCCTTTCACAGATTGAAATAATAATAATAGTAATAATAAACTTGAATTAAACTTGAGAGAAGACAACTGTGCTTTGCTTTTATTCAAGCAAGATTCACCGCATGAGGCAGGGACATGAGAAGGGCTGACTCCAATTACCAGTGAATTGGTCTACTCATCTCAGACTGCTTCCACAACTGGACCTAAATCACATAACTGAAAGCCTCAGCAAAGAGGCCAAGAACTGAAGTAGCCGCACACAGACTTGGCTAAACATTTATTCTAGAATTTTTAAAAGAGCCTAATGGTGCCATGGTAGGAACTGTGAAAGTCACCTGTTCATTGTTGTTTAGTCTGAGTATGATTTATAGTACTGTCTGATCTCTTGAGTGAGAAGTTAAAAGTTTAAAGAAACCACTGTTACTTACCAAAAAACAAAAAAACAAAACAAAAAAAAAAACCCTAAAAAAACCCACCCAACATGTGCCTATTCAAAGGCTAAATTGCCTGAGACAACTGCTGTTCAAAGGTAGAAGTACCAGCTTCAGGCTTTTATGTCCAGTTCAGGAAGATCTCTGACAGGATAGGAAATGAGTCCTGTAAGAGTGAGTGGTCATAATTTGTCTGGGAAGGTGAAATGACTTGTGTGATGATTTGGAGAATCTATTCAGAGTTTGTGAATTCCATTTGACATCCAGGGCTCCTTAAGTGTGGTTGTGTCAGGCAGCATTTTTTTTTTTTTTTAATATGAGTCTTGCAGACTTTTCTGATTTCCTTCCATTTCCCTCTGATACTGAAATGCTAAAGGATAGTGGCAGAGGGAGAACAACAAAGTGGGTTAAACCTTAGTGGTTCTCTAGTCAAACAAACAGGCTTGTATAGGGTTGGTTGACACTCAGAGGAATTGCTCCACTCAGGCAGACTGAAAACTAACAGTGGGTCATTTGATGGAGGATTTTAATCACCTGATGAGGTTGAAGAGAGGGACAACTAACAGAGGGGCTAGGACATTGTAAAAAAAAAAAAAAGAGTCACCAGCTACTCTGAGGAGAGCAGAAGCAGAGGAAGTTTGGCCAGGAGGAGATCTCTGTCTGTAGAAGTAGGGGTCAGAGCCACCATGATTCTGAAGAAAATCCAAGTGCATGACCAGCAACCTGTACTCCTCAGAAAGCTTTGCTCAAGGCCCAAAGAAGTCTCCAGAGTAGTGATGAAAGTGGACTGGAAATGAAAATGTGTTTGCTGTTTTGTCTAGATTTGTATATTTCTTTTGCTATGTAAATTGCATAATTGTGTTTAAAATCTTTATGCAAAGGTCCAGGTCTGCTTTAACTGTCATGTGCCCCTGAAGAGGTAAGCTGTAAACCAAGAGACCTTGCAGCATGAAGTTCTGGGAATGATTGTGCTTAAGCAAAAGTAG
The DNA here is from genome assembly GCA_007922195.1 of Podocnemis expansa. NCBI lineage: Eukaryota > Metazoa > Chordata > Testudines > Podocnemididae > Podocnemis > Podocnemis expansa. The sequence goes on from ML682007.1 coordinate 28,849,199, forward strand.
AGCCTGAGGGAGCAGCACTGATCCCAAGGACTAGGCCAAGGATGGGCAAACTTTTTGGCCTGGGGGCCACATCTGTCTCCAGGCAGGCAAGAGACAGGTATGGAAGGATTGGGGCTTGAGACTGGGGAAAGAGCTGCCATGTTCTGGCCAGCGCTCTGCTGAGCCCATGTGACGTTGCTGCAGTGGGTGAGCAGCTGCCAAGCACATTGTTGCTGGGCCCAGAGAGGAGTGGTTGCTCTGCTTCAGCTAGAGCATTGCTTCTGGGACCATGCAGTGGAAGAGGGGCAGCTACCATAGAATCATAGGGTTGGAAGGGACCTCATGAGATCATCTAGTCCAACCCCTTGCCAAAAAAGCAGGACCACTCCCACTAAATTATTCCAGCCAGGGTTTTGTCCAGCCGGGCTTTAAAATCTCCAAAGACAGAGATTCCACCACTGCCCTAGGTAGCTCATTCCAATGCTTCACCACTCACCCAGTAAGAAAGTTTTTCCTAATATCCAACCTCAACCTCCCCAGCTGCAACTTGAAACCATGGCTCCTTGTTCTGTCCTCTGTTACTACTGAGAACAACTGAGCTCCATCCTCCTTGGAGCATCCCTTCAATTAGCTGAAAGTTGCTATCAAATCCCCATTCAGTCTTCTCTTTTGCAGGCTAAACAAGCCTAGTTCCTTCAGTCTTTCTTCATAGGTCTTGTGCTCCAGGCCCTTGATCATTTTTTTTGCCCTCCACTGGACTCTTGTCAACATCCTTTTTGTAGTGGGGAGCCCAAAACTAGACACAGTATTCCAGATGCAGCCTCACCAGTGCTGAATAGACAGGAACGATCACATCCCTCGATCTGCTGTCAACACTTCTTCTGATACAGCCCAGTATGCCATTGGCCTTTTTGGCAGCAAGAGCACACTGCTGACTCATATCCAGCTTCCCATCCACCGTGATCCCCAAGTCCTTTTCTACAGTGCTGCTACTTAGCTGATCGCTCCCCAGCCTGTAGCAGTACATGGGGTTTTTCCGTCCCAGGTGAAGGACTTTGCACTTGTCCTTGTTAAACCTCATGAGATTTTTATTGTCCCACTGCTCCAATCTGTCTAGATCTCTTTGAATACTGTCCCTGCCCTCCAGCATGTCTACTGTTCCCCCCCCAGCTTGGTGTCATCCACAAACTTACTGAGTGTGCAATCTGTCCCATCATCCAGGTCATTAATGAAAACAGAACTGGCCCCAGGACCAACTCCTGGGGCACACCACTTGTTACAGGTTGCCAACTAGACATGGAGCCATTGATTCCTACATGCTGAAACTGTTGATCTAGCCAGTTCTCTATCCACCTTACAGCCAATAGATCTAACCCATACTTCCTTAACTTGCCGACAAGAATGCTGTGGGAAACCGTATCAAAAGCCTTGCTAAAGTTGAGGTATATCATGTCAACGGCTCTTCCCGCATCCACAAATCCAGTCATCTCATCATAGAAGTAAAGTTGGTCAGGCACTATTTACCCTTGGTGAATCCATGCTGACTGTTCCTGATCACACTGTTTTCCTCTAAGTATTTCAGGATGGATTCTTTGAGAACCTGCTCCATGATTTTTCCAGGGATTGAGGTGAGGCTGACATGGTCTGTAATTCCCCGGATCCTCCTTTTTCCCTTTCTTGAAGATAGGCACTGTATTTGCTTTTTTCCAGTCCTCCAGCACTTCCCCCATTCACTACGAGTTTTCAAAGATAACAGCCAGCGGTATTGCTCTCTCATTGGCCAGCTCTCTCAGCACCCTCAGATGCAGCTCATCCAGCCCCATGGACTTTTGCACATCCAGCTTCTTTAGGTAGTCCCTAACCTGACCTTCTGTCACCAAGGGCCTCTCTTCTTTTCTCCAATCTACCATACCCAGTGTAGTGGGCTGGGAGCTGGCCCTGCCTGTGAAAACTGAAGTAAAAAAAAGCATTGAGCACTTCAGCTTTTTCCTCATCCTCCATCACGAGGATACCTGCCCCATTCAGTAAGGGACCTATACCATCCCTGAACCTCTTCTTGTTATTGACATACTTGTAGAACCCCTTCCTGTTATCCTTCACATCCCTTGCTAGCCACAACTCCAATTGTCCTTTGGCCTTTCTGACTTTATCCCTGCAGTTCCGGGAAATATCTTTATATGGCTCCTTAGTCATCTGTCCTAGCTTCCACTTCCTGGAGGCTTCCTTTTTATGCTTTAGCTCAGTGCAGAGTTCTCTGTTAAGCCATGCTGGGTGCTTTCCACATTTGCTGTTCTTTCTGCTCATCAGAATGGTATTTTCCTGTGCCCTTAGCAGGGTTTCTTTAAAATACAGCCAGCTCTCTTGGACGCCTTTCCCCTTCAGATTAGCCTCCCAAGGGATCCTGCCCATCAGTTCCCTAAGAGAACCAAAATCTGCTTTTCTGAAGTCCAGGGTCTGCGTTTTGCTTCTTCCCTTTTTTCCATTAATCAGCATCTTGAACTCTACCATCTCATGGTCACTGCTGCCCAGGCTGCCATTCACTTCTACTTACCCAATCAATTCTTCTCTGTCTGTAAGGAGCAGGTCGAGAGGTGCAAGGCCCCCAGTTGGTTCCTCCAGCATTTGTACCAGGAAGCTGTCCTCAACCCTCTCCAAAAACTTCCTGGATTGCCTGTGCACTACCGTATTGGCCTCCCAGATGATGTCAGGGTAATTGAAGTCCCCCATGAGAACCAGGGCCTGAGATCTAGAAACATCTGCCAGTTATCCATAGAATGCCTTATCCACCTCCTCCTTGTGGTCTGGCAGTCTTTAGCAGACACCCACCACGACATCACCCTTGTTGCCCTCCCCTCTAGCGTTACCCCACAGACTTTCAACTGGCTTGGTTCCACTTCCATAATGGAGCTTTGAGCAGTCATAGAGCTCTTTTACATATAGCACTACTCCTCACCCTCTTCTTCCCCCCCTGTTCTTCCTGAACAATTCATACCCATCCATGGCAGAGCTCCAGTCATGCAAGCTATCCCACTACATCTCTGTTATTCCAATTATATCATAGTTCCATGTTCCAGCAAAGGCTGCTGTTGATGGCTTCCATTGGTGGGGCAAGGGGTGGACCAAGAGGGAGGAGTGGGTGCCCTGCTCCTGCCTGGCTTAGATGAAGAGCCTGATGAAAGATTATCACAGGCCATAGTTTGTCCACTCCTGGGCTAGTTAATTGGACTACAGTTCTTGATTCTCAGGAGGGGCTGCTAGACACAGGATCTTCATTAAGGAAACATCTCTAGAGACCCAAAGGCAGAGTAAGCATCTGCGCTGTTCAGACTAATGAGGCATAAAGTGCACAGGCCCAGTGAGGTGGACCCCAAAACAAAATAGCCTGGTGAATGTTTAGCTCATGGCAGCTCTAGAGGAGGTGATGGATGGAGAGAGAGAGAGAGAGAGACAACTTGTTTCTCTAACTTCTGGAATTTTCAAATGTGTCCCTGTGAACAATTTGTCCGTCCACACTGCAAAGCACCCTTTCTGACCTTCTGGCTCTTATTTATATCACTAACAATCTCCGAAAAGCCCTGCTAAGATTGTGGGGAAAGAGAGCACTGAACTCTTTAAAAGAGGCCTATTGAGGTTCAGGAAAGCTCTTGAGGGTTTTCTTTATCAAACAGAAGATGACTGAAGAGCATGATTCAATAAAAAAAAAAAATATAGGATGCTAATTCAAGAATCCTAAGTTGGATTTGCCAGGTCTGCTGAGCACTGATCAGTCACTATGGGCAAATAAGATAGGTGTCAACTTTTAAAGGTCTGCACTTGTTATGGGTATAAACAGATTGTTTAAACTGATTCAGGGCCTTTTGATCCACCAAATGAATAGAACTTGTCCAAGGGAGGACTTATCCCTTATGGAAGTGTCCAACCCCTATAGAAGATTTGGAAACACTTTAGTTTACTGGGACCCTGTGATGACATATGCCCCCATTCCACTGACAGCATGCTTGATAAGTGTCACTGCACTCAAGCAGTGGCAATTTGGCACTCCAGCAGGAAAGGGGAGCTTAAAAAGATAAAAATGGCCACAGAGCATGGGGCAGTTTGTCCAAGAGGAGCGTCCGGTAACCAGAAGAGACCAGCCCAAAGCAGTGACAAGCCTTTCTTGCATTGTTTAGGGCAGACAGATACTGCAGCTCTAAGAGAGGTTCTGGATACCCAGTTTCAATCCAGATCTCATAGTTGGGACCTGAGGAGCAGCACCAAGGACTGGAGTTCATTAGGTCCAGAAAGGACTCTAGGAGAGAGCTCAGCTCATGCAGATGAAGAGGAGTGTTTCTGGAGGAGACACAGGGATGAGAGATCTACAGAGATGCGAGCTGAGTGCAGGCTGACAGCCAGAAGTCTATAGACCCCGTAAAACTGATAGGTGACTCCTGGTGTGTTCAGTGTGTGTTTAAATATGCTCTGTGTTGGTCTTATATAATTCCTCTTTAAAGCTTTTGCCTTAAGAACAAATGTGCTTCCTTAGAAAGATCTGTGTGGAAAATTGGAACTGCTGTTGGTAGACCTCAAAGAGAAAATGAAGTACACATGGACTGGCTTGCTGGGGATATCACAGTGTTAGGCAGGGAGCTGTGACACCTGTCATAAAAGATTGAGGCATAGATCTTTGCCCAGAGATTGGAAAGTGCTGTACACCTGCAATATGACTGGGTGCTTTTGGGGTGGACCGCAGAGGCAGGAACACAGATGCAATCATGATGAAACCAGGACAAGTCATACTTCGTTGTTGTGAGCATGCCAGACCTGTGCTGCTTGACATATATTGGCTTCATTGTGAGTTCTGCATTGATTTTAAGATATCTTTTATTTTTAAAGTCCTAAATTACCTCAGAAATACCTAAAAGCCTGTCTGTCACCCTATTTACAGCTATAGCTGTGGTCAGCAGAGATGCCTTAGCAGAAGTTCTGCTTGAGAGTAGGGGTTACTGGCAGAGCATGGTTTGTTAGGGCCCCAGATCTCTAGAACTCTCTCGCTCCTCAGGTTGTTACAGCTGGCGTCAGTCAGCCATCCATACTCATCATGAGAAGAAGAGGGTTGAATAGAGCTGGGCAGTGATACTGGGGGATTGGGATGTGTGCTACAATGATCAATTTCCATTATATCAGTGCTGTTACTAGGTTATTTGATCTTTTGGGGGTAACCGATGGGTCTGTTTGTCAGACATTGTGGTTTGCAAAAATCCAGACAAACAAAACAAATGAGAGAACTCTACCTAAATCTAAATTAAGGTGCTCAACAATAGACACCAAAATGCTAAATTAAGAACAATTGAGTTTAGATTCACATTGGCCCCTTTTAGAACCATGAGCGGCTGTGAAATGCTTGAGATGCTCCAGAACAGTGCACTGTGTTGAGGCCCCATCAAGCAATAAAAAAGACTCTATAGATACGAAGTCATGAAGACACTGATATTCACCCTTATTATTCGGAGCTGGCCTGTGAGGACTACTCAACTTTTTGTTTTGTTTTTGTTTTGTTTTGTTTTGTTTTGTTTTGTGGTCGGGAGTAGAGAAGGAAGACGTTTCAGACCCAGAATATCTCAAGCACTTCATTTGCACAGTGCAAAACTGCAGAATTGTATGCTGCTATAGCACAAGTCCCAGCTTAACAACTCACCTGAAAGTTGGTGACTCAGATTGTCAAACTTCCCTTGTTCTGTGGCATTAAGTCTTCATGTTTCTTTTAATATTGGTGTGGGATTGAAACCCACCAAAAAGTACTATGTTACTGTGGTCCTTGAGCTAATAAAAATTGGCTTTGGTCAGTACTTGAATAGGAAAACCCAAGAGGAAAAGGTATCTGCAACACTCATGCACAATTCTCTGGCTCCATGGTCAGACTGCTCTTAGCTGGGCCATATTAAAAGCATCATGAAGAGGGGTTTTTTTTGGCTTCTTGCCACTTATTGAGTGAAAGTCTGCAGCTTAGGTGTCAGAAGAAGTTAATGCACTCTAATTACTTTTTTCCACCTTCAGGGGGTGTATGTGGATGTGTAAAGAATGCTAATATGGTATGTATATTAAATCCAAAGGAGATTAAACCTAAAGTAGCTATATAGACTCTGGGATTGAAATGAAGTGAGATAATACAGAGGAATATTAATTTACCGACCATGTCAAAGTATTTCATTAAGAGAGAAATTAAAATTTAGAGTTGACCTCACAAGTACTTCTTTCAAGAACTGAAGTGGTTTCCCCTCCATTTTTCAGAATCTTGGGCCTCTAGTGCTTTTATCCATCTTTCTCATTGCATTTTTTTTCTGATTGCTTGATTGCTGCATTATCTAATGAAACACTTTCAGCACAGTGCTTTTTCATTTACCTTCACTACACTTGTAAGCTTATGTGCATAAGTTGGCATGCACTTCCCCAGAAGAAGTGCATGGAGGTAAAACTTGATTTGAAAACTTGGTCATGATAGATGCTACTGAATCCAAAAGCACAGCATTTAAAAGAAATCCCTGTGCTTTAATTTAAAATATTAACTTAAATATTAATATTAAACATAGTAAATAGGCCTGTGTGCATGGTCTGTCTGAAATCTGCTTGACTTGGATTTTGAGCAGTGTGTGAACCAACCCAGGTTTTTGTTTATTTCTATTGACTGGTTTGAGAAGCTTTTGCAAACATTTTTAAGATGCAAAGAGGTAGCCATGTTAGTATAGTAAAATAAAGCAAACGAACAAGGAGTCCTGTGGCACTGAAAGCTCATCCAAAAAATAAATTTGTTAGTTTTTTAAGTGCTCCTGGACTCCTTATTTGTTTTACCAAATGTTTTTAATTTTTCACATCCCATGATCTCAATGAGCACCATTAAGACATGAGAAGTAATTCTTCAGCTCTACTCCACCCTGATTAGACCTCAGCTGGAGTATTGTGTAGAGTTCTGGGTACCTCATTTCAGGAAAGATGTGGAGGATTGGAGAAAGTCTAGAGAAGAACCATACGAATGATTAAAGGTCTAGAAATACTTGATGATTGAAAGAGCTGGGTTTGTTTAGTCTGGAAAAAGGGGACTGAGAGGGGACATGGTAACAGCTTCCATGTACCTAAAAGGTTGCGTGATGAAGTCAGGCCAGGAGTCTATAAAATGGTGCCCAAGAGCAGATATGTGAGCCTCACGATGGTAAATGCCCTTTTCCCTGCAGGCAGGGGAATGGTGGTTACAGCCTAATTGGACACATTTGAGACTAGGCAAAGGCTGCTCGTGCCCTAGTAAAAGCCCTATCTGTGCTGGAAGCTTGCGGGGGGCAGGCGGAGGAGAACAGAGAGGCAAGCCAGCAAAGGCTTTCAGGAGTAGAAGGAGAGATCTTCTCCAAAGCTAGGAAAGCAGTACCTCTTCCTTGTGAGAAGAGGAGAAGAAGCAAACTCAGCAAGCAGCCCATGAGGAGGGACTGAGGGTGCGCGGCTCCAGTGCAACACCACTGAAGCTGCACCTTGGCTAGGAAAACCAGACCCAGGTACTGCCTAGGCTCTAGGCCTCACAGAGTTACAGACTGATCCACTCGGCAGAGTGAAGGGGGTCTGATTCACTGAGACCCAGACAGACCCCTCCATTTCAGAACACTGCTGCTGAGAGATGCTGAGGGTGGGGAAGTAAAAGAGGACTCACTTTAAAGGGGCAGATTTACAAAAGGTCTGCTATGCCAGGGGAGATGACTACTGCCTAGCAAAACTGAAGGGCCACTTTGCCACAGTTATTACAAGGAGGAAGGAGAAATACTCTCCATACCCACTGATGAATCAGTGATGATAAGACAAGAAGCAGTGGGCAAGGGAGGCTTAGGTTGGGCATTAGGAAAAAATATATAACTCTCAGGGTGATTAACCACTGGAATAAGTTGCCCAAGGAGGTTGTGGAATCTCCATCACTGGAAGTTTTTAAGAAGGTTAGACAAGTATCTGTCAGGGATGGTTTAAGAGGGGTCCTTCCATGAGTGCAGGAGACTGGACTCAGTGACTTCTTATGGTCCCTTCCAGATTCTGTGGGTCAGTGGCAACGTGCAGCTGCACCAGATATGGAAGCACTGCAGAGACTACCCAAGCTCCCAGGTGTACATGAGGAGAGGAGGATGCACAGCCATTGTTAGCATGTAGGGAGTGCAATGCACTTCTGTGTGGTCAGCCAGCTCTGCTAGCTGGTTTGGGGTAGGACTAGTGCATATTCCCATGCCTTTTGTCATAAGCATGGAGAAATTCCTTTATCAAATAAAGAACATGAATTTTGATTGAGGTAAGTTTCAAGGAGGAGAAGGACTCCTGTGTCAGCTTGGTTGTCCTATCATAACAACACACAGGCTGGCAGCATTCCTGAGTAGGGGAATGGAAAGTCTGTACCAAGCTCATTCGGATATGTCACATATTGGAAGTTGCATATCCTGTTCTGCTCCAGAGGGACTGGTTCCATGCTGTAAAATTAGAAGGGTAGTCCAACTCAATAGGTTTTTCCCTCTTTATACAACCCCTCAACTCTTGCTGATTTTTTTTTAAGTGATGTTACTTTCTAGCTGATTCAGATATCAGGAAAAGATACCAGGAATGTATATTTTTTCCTGCCCTCTAGCACTGTCAGACAATATTGTAATGTTCTATGAGAATGGGATATGACACCCTTATGTACATCAATAATATACATTCACTTAGAATGCAGATAAGTTGGGTTGGTCAAAAATTTTTAGTCTCAAGTTGGTTTTGTGGATGGAAAATGGGTTTTCAGTTAAATATTTTTTAAAAACTAAAAACCCCTGCATTCTTCAAAAACTTCTAAATTTTTTGCAAAACTGAGAAATCCTTCATCCATTTCTGTGGTTTTGGCTGTTTTCAGCCTAGAAAAGTTTTTGAACTAAAACTGACAAGTCAAAATTAGTTGTGGTGAAAATTTCTACAGGGAATAACAAGGGATTTTCCAGCACCCACTTGTGTTCAGTTCTCTTTTCAAAGATAAAACAAAAATGGACTGTGTTCAGAAATGGGTGATCAAAATGATCAGAAGCATGGGGAAAAGTTTCATTACAAAAAAACATTAAAAGGTTGGGACTATTTAGTTCTGTGAGAGATCAAGAACAGAGGGGAGCCAGAGTGTGATGTATTATTCCAAAGTATGTTGGCCTTGCAATCTCATGGCTTTGGTCCCTGTAGAACAGTTGGGATTACTGCAGTGCAATTAGAGGCACCTGAGGGCAACTAGGCCCCAGCCAGGTGCCTGATAAAAGCCTCTTTGCTCCAGACAGAGCACAAGCTGAAGAAGGAGTAAGAGAAATTCTGTGTAGACTGGCAAAGCTGAGATGAGTTTAAAAGATACCGGGCACTGGAGAGGGAAACATCCATAAGTCAGGATGAAGACACTGCCTGGACACAGAGGCCTGAGAGAAGATGCCTGCCCAAAGAGGAGGCAGGGAACAACGTGCTGAAGGAACAGAAGGGCAAATAGCTTGCAGAAAGAGTCGCAGTGTTGGGCCCCAACAGAGCTGCTATTCTAGGCCCCTGGGCTGTGACTTGGCACAGTGGGTGGACCCAGCTTCCTTCCTCCTCCTCCTCCTCTTTCCACAAGACATTATAGGAAGGGCCCCTCGCACAGACTGAGTTGCTGTGGGCACACTGACCCACTACCTATGAGTAAAGTGTGAGATCCACCAAAGCAGACCCAGCAATTTTCCACAGTTCAGCGTGGGGGAAAATGAGCGGCATACAAAATAATGAATGCAAAACAAACAAGGAGGCCTGTGACACTTTTAAAGACTAACAGATTTATTTAGCATATGAATTTTCATGGGCATAATCTCACTTCATTAGATACATGAAATGGAAACCACAGTAGTCAGTTATATATACATATGCAGGAAAGGGTGAGTCACAAGGTCAATGCAAACAGTTCCAAAGAGGTAGTCAGCATCCAGCAACCACACACCATATGACAGAAACATCAGTGCTCCCATTTTTCCTTCCTTGTAAAAGGATATTATTATACTGGATTAAATTAAATTTGTCAGTTTCCAAAGGGATAGCCGTGTTAGTTGTTGTTAAATTAAATTGTTGTCTTTCTCATTGACCAACCTGTGAAACTCATTTGTCACAAAACATCTATGAAAGAGATCTTAATAGGAACTAAAACTCTGAGTACAGTTCCAGCTTATTACACAAGGACTAATAATGTAGAAATGACATTTAGTCTCACCTTAATTTTTTTATTCATAAAAAAGCAACCTATGTATTTTTCACAACAGGTTTATCCAGAATTATTCCGTCTTTGGAAGGAAATTGGATATAAAAGGTAATATTCATCTTCCCTGGAATTTGCACTGGGTTGAAAAAATTAGATAACTAATAGGAATTAAGTGCACAAGCAGCTTCTAATGCCCAGTCTTAATTTTTTGTCCCTTCCCTGAAATTAACGGGTTATTTTTTGAACAGGCTTTTTCCCCTTCATGTGACACAGGCACATTAGTAGTTTAGCGAATATTGCAGAAAAGGGAGCTAATATGTGACAGAAACATACAGTGTGAAATGTACAATGCTTCTCTTTTTCTGTTAATTAGAAACTTGAGATCTCTCATTATTAAGAGAGCTTCAGGATTCTATTCTTTGAAGCAGACAATTTTCCAATCAGCCATAATTACTGAGGAAAAACTCTGTGTTTGGACCTATTAAGGTTCTCCCTTCCACCACTCACCATATCTTGGTCAGGAGATAGTAAAAGACATGGCAAAACTCCAATAATTACCTGAGTAGAGGATATTTAAGAGTTTTTTAACATACCTTATTGAAAGCTATTAAATCTGTCATACTCAGCTTTCCAATATACAGCTTTATCAAGTACAGGATAATGTCAAATGTTCTCAGTGCTGCAGGGATAGAATTGCTTTCCAGATACAAGCTAATTAATTTTATGTTGACATAAGACAGTGGATCCCAGTCTTTTGCTTTATTGCGGACCACTACATCATCATCAAAAGCTTTCATGGACCACCACCCTGCACACTCTGACTCTGAGCTCCTTGCCACACCCCTGTCTCCCCATGGCTCTGCACTCCCTGGCCATGCGCTCCTTACTGTGACCCTCTCCCCTGCAGCCCTGCACTTCCCAGCCAGGAGCCCCTTACCATGCCTCGAGCCTCTTTCTCTCCCCCCATGGCCCCACACTCCCCAGCCCTGAGCCCCTTACTGCACCCCTATCCCCCAGTGTCCCTGCACTCCTTGGCAACAAGCCCCTTGTCATGCCAGCTGTCTGCTTTTCCCGCACTGTGGACCAAGTGCAGTGCAGCCCTGCACTCCCCGGCTTCCAGTGCCTTACCGCGCCTCTGTCCGCCACAGCTCTGCACTCCCGAACCACGAGGCTCTTATGCTCCACCCCTCCGTCCCCCTGCTCTCTCTGGCCATGAGCCTGTTACCAGCTTCCCACCCATTCCCCACAGCCCTGCACTCCTTGCCCCTTACCATGCCCCTGTCCTCTGTGTCCCAGCACACCCCAGCTCAAGCTGCACTCTTCCTGATCTGTTCCCCTTTGGACCCCCTGCAGTGCCCTCACGGACCAGCCGTGGTCCATGGACCACAGCTTGGGGATCACTGACATAAGGCATTATTCATGAATCTCGCCTATAAAGCACTTGCTCTTGAATGGTTTTTTGCAGGGGCATCACTGGTGCCTGGCACACAGGGCAA
>ML682007.1:28860992-28972397 GCA_007922195.1 Podocnemis expansa
GCACTTTAAGACTAACAGATTTATTTTTTGCATGAGCTTTCATGGGACAAGATCCCACTTCCTCAGATGCTTCAAAGATGGGTGAACTTACAGAAAGGAATGAAACTAAATGCAAGGGGATGTAAAACATAGGATCAGGTCATAAAGTAACAGCAAATCAGAGCAGTTTACAGGCTCAAACCATGGAAAGCCTGAAGTCAAATTACCCTTTGTAATGGGAAAAGAACCCATAATCTCAATTGAGTCCTGCTTTCACAGAATTTAGCTTGCATATTAATTCGAGTTCAGCTGTTTCTCTTTGAAGTCTTGATGTCCCAGGTACAGCTCTAACGACAGTCGTTAACAAATCCCTCGTCATCGAGTGATTAGGAAGATGGAAGTGCTCAGCAACTGGTTTCTTTGTTCTTTGATTTCTGATATCAGCTCTGTGCTCATTCAAGCTCTGTGCTCATTCAGTCTCTTACCGAACGATCGTCCTGTTTGTCCAATATATAAGGCATTGGGGCATTTCTTGCGCATGATGGCATAGACCACATTAGTAGATGAGTAGGTAAATGAGCCTTTGATGGAGTAGCAGGCTTGATTAGGACCTATGATGGTGTCTGTTGTGTAGATATGTGGGCAGACTTGGCAGCGTGGTTTTTTGTAGGGGTCTCTGCCTGCTTCAATTTTCCTGTTGTTAGATCTGTAGTTGCTGGTGAGTATCTGTTTAAGATTAGGGGGCTGCCTATAAGCAAGGAGTGGTCTGTCTCCTAATGCTTGAGAGAGAGAGGGATCAGCTTTTAGAATAGGCTGTAGGTCCTTAATGATGAGGTGCCCCCTGACTCTCCCAGCCTGGGATCCAGGCCGTGTTGCCCGGGGCAGCCACTGCCTCGCCCAGCCCCGTCCCTGGCCAGGGATTGGGGGCTGGGCTGGCAGTGGCAGGAGCCCAGGGGCCATGGGGTGGGGCTCAGGCACAAGCCCCGGTTCTTTTCACGGGGCAATGACATTCCTGGTTTTCTGCAAAGACAGTTGAAAGAAAATACTTTTTTAAAAACAATATAGATTGCCTGCCTTGAGGTTAGAGCCTTCAGTTGCACTATCCTTCACTGATTTTAAGCAGGATTTCTGGGGAGATTGTTACTTAAAATCTATTTGCCCTTTTGTGTTATGATGATTTGCTCTGGTAATGCTCCTGTTGGTTATAAAATGGTTTGAAGTGGATTCTCCATTGTAGTGTAGCTCCATTGAACTCAGCTGAGTTATGCTTTGCAACAGCAACTGAGAATCTGGCCTATGATGTTTTGGTGAGCTAACTCTTTCAGGGGTTAGAATGAATCTTTCCAGAACAGCTTCTGCCCTCACTTATTTATGGATTCAAATATATTTAAAATCAACCCATTCAAGTCACGTGCCAGTGCTGTAACCCAAAAACTGTGAAATCCTTGTCAGAACACCAAACATCATGATGAGAAACCTCACTATTTTTAAGTCAAAGCAATAAATGTTGGGTTCTTTCTATTTTTCTTCTGGTTTCTGGGCACTTTGGGTACCTAGAATTCACATTTTTCAAACTTTTCTCTACAACCATGAGGGCTAGAAGTATACATCTTTTTTTATTTATGGAAGCTGAAATGCACATACAATCTTTAGATACTAGCTGCTGAGAGTTTACAAAAAAAAACACATATCATGTGACACACAATAAAATCACAAGTTGGCTATCATTGGCTGCCATTCACTGTGGTGCAGTGCAACAGCAAAAGACCTGTGCATACTTCAGGCTTATTTTGAAGGTTTGACTGATTTGTGCTGACTCTCAGAATAACTCAAGGTGACTAAAATACATAAAGTTCTATGTGTATTGGCAATATCCACAAATTATATCACCACTCTTTTCAAGGGCTTTGATTTGGAACCATGCCTAAAAATTTTGAAACACTGAGACATTAAAGGTGGATTCTTTACTCTGACCTGACACTTTATTCTGTCTGGAATCAAATGCTGACCTTTTTCATATTGAAGGGGCTTACTCAATCTCAGAGTGAAAATAATATTATCAGCTGGGTGAAACCTTGCTCTGAGTCTAAGACCAGTAGGTGTGAATTCACCTTACAGTTAAGACCAAAAAAAAAAAAAAAAAATGTGTGAGTCCAGGCAGCAGTTTTTGCTGAATATTGTTTTCAGGTGAGTTTGTGATGGGAAGGTAACTGACAACAGACAAGAAAGACTAGAGAAAGAGAGAGGGAGAGATCCACCAGCAACAGCAGCTGAAGGAATTAGCAGCTGACTCTGGAAGAAAGTTGAGAGGGATTTTTTTGTGTCAGGGGTGCATGCTGAAAAGCAGATTCTTAATGTTGTGAGAAAAAGAAGCTGTTATCTGAGTCCTCCTGTGTTCACCGACACAGATCCTTGTACATTTTGTGTAAATAAAGAAGAAAAAATGGCATCAAAGAAGTACCTGATGACCACTAATTTATCTTCACACCTTAAACACCTGTAAGGCACCGAACTTTAACAATCTGCTAACATCAAAAGAGGTAATAATCTAATTGTTAAATCATCGACTGTATTGATAGGCTGGGAAGCAGGGAACTCTGAGACAATTAAATGAAATGAGCAGCTTCCAGTTGACAAACACAGCTCTGTGAACACTTAGATTGTCCGTTCCTGTAAATTTAATATTAAGTTTTAACTGATCTCTTTAACACTCAAAACCCACTGCTGGTATGCACAGAGGTAACCCTTTTGCTTGGTTAGTCTGTGCTTAGAGTTCTGTAGCTCAGTGGTTTTCAAACTCTTTTTCCTTGGGACCCAGTTGAAAACAATTGTTTATGTCCACTACCCAACAATTACATCTTTGAGCAATGCATTCCAGGTTTTTGGTGGTAGCAACAAGGGGCACAGCAACCCAGAACCTGGGGGTCTGCAGCCCCCAGTACTTGGTCCTGACCCACGGTTTGAAAACTGCTGCTCTAGCTGACTCTACAACTTTTTCTCTGATCCCTTTAGGCCACAAGCTTACTGTTTTAAGCCTTTTGGTAAGTTCACCAAGATGGGTTCACATCTAGAAAATGTATATTCTGGTGAAAATGTATGAAGTTGGAAACTTAAAGTAGGGCAACAAGTTGACTATGCTGACTGGGAGCTGCATGGAGGGAGTACTGCAGATGCAAATTTTCAAGACCTCACTGGAAGAAGAGACAACACAGTGACAGGTTGTTAACGTAGGATTTACAAGATTTGGATTCAATTCTCTATGCTACCACAGACTTCCTGCATGATCTTGGGCAGCTCACTTTGGTTCCTTGTGCCTTAGATCCCAACTGGCAAAATGAACATACTTCTCACCTTCACAGGGGCTTCATGAGCCAAAGAAATTAAAACATTGTAAACCACTAGAGGAGTTGGCGACCCAAAAGATAAGAGGAACCATTTTTTAAAGTTCCTTCAATAAAACAAGTGTTTTGAGAGTTGCAGTGGATGTAACCCCCCTGGCGGGGGAGGGCTGGGCCAGGGCACATCCTGCAGGGCCCCATGGGGGGGTGGGATGAGCCCAGAACTAGGAGCCAGCCCTTCATGGGTCCCCTGGTAGCAGGGGGGAGCCTGAAACCTAGCAGGGGCCACTGGCAGTGTCCTCCGGTGGCAAGGATGGGGGCCAGAGCTAGGAGTGGATTATCCACAGGGTCCTCCAGTGGTGGAAGGTGGGGGACAGAGCCAGGAGCCTGGATCTGCAAGGAGGCAGCCAAAGAACCGCACGGGGCTCTGGAGCCGCAGGTTTCAGACCCCTGAACTAGAAGATTGGTATGGTGATGGCAGCCATCTAAGTTTTAAGATAAGCCACTTTATTAAATAAGTGGCAGAAAGTGGAATTCAGAACTACCTTCCAACCAGGCAGCTGAAAAGCTTCCCATTTTGATGTTCTCAGGAGAAAATTGAAAATTTTCAGCAAAATTGAATCTTACATAGGAAATTTGGGGTGTGTGAAAAGGACCATTCTTTCAGGAAATTATTGTGAAGAAATATTTTAGACTGGCTCTACTTGGCAACCCATGTGACTCCAGCTGGCAGTCCTCAGCAGGAGCCCAGGGATGCTCAGCACTTTTGAGAGGGAGCTTGCTTATTTAGGTGGCTAAACATGGATTGAGGTACTTAACTTTCAGTCAAAAACACTGGTCTTTGACAAGTGTAACTGCCAGAACTCCAGTAAACAGCTTTGTGTGCAAGTTGTCATTCAGGTCATTTCTCCCACACATCAAAGTTGCTCTGGGTCTTAAAAACATTTTCAGACAAGTCTTGTGGGGAGGAATTATATTATTTTTATCAATTTTGGTCATTGCTGTGGTGACATCTCAGTGTGCTGTTTCCGTTAGGCAATTGTACATATGCAATCCCGTTGGCACCACTGTCATTACAATTAATCTGGCCAAGTAACCTTGTTAGTGAAAACTGCCCCTTCAGACTGATGCTGAAAAGATTGAGTCTGTACTGAGAGAGGAGGTCTTAGTTGCTTGACATGCTAAAGGACAATTATTTTGAATGTATTGACCCTGTCTCATAAAAATAAGGGGATGATTCTTTCAAATGAGTTAATAGAGCCATGCTGATTTATGCCAGCTGCTGGGTGCTGGCCCACATACTTAAATGACTTTGTTAAATCCCATCAACTTCACAGACAATTCTTGATCTCCCTAACTAATCTAGCTTTATACTAAGGTTAGGTGTATCTGCAAAAACTGATTATTAACTCCCGTTGTAATTCCTTATGGTATTCTTCAGTGGGGTCAGAATAAAGAGGAATTACAACGCCTACTCAAGAAACTACCTAAGGCAGCACGGGAGCAAAATAAAGACAGACACACACCACCAAAACCCCAACCAGGAATATTCTATCTACTACCTAAAATCCATAAAAAAGGAAACCCTGGATGCCCCATCATCTCAGGCATTGGCACTCTTACAGCAGGCTTATCTGGCTATGTGAACTCCCTCCTCAGACCCTATGTTATCAACATCCCAAGCTATCTTTGAGAGACCACGGATTTCCTGAGGAAAATCCAAACCATCAATGAGCTTTCTGAAAATACCATCCTGGCCACTCTGGATGTAGAAGTTCTTTACACCAACATCCCACACAAAGATGGATTACAAGCTATTAGAAAAATCATCCCAGATGATGCCACAGCACAGCTCATGACTGAACTTTGCACTCACCCACAATCATTTCAGATCTGAGGACAATTTATACCTCCAAGTCAGTGGCACTGCTATGGGTACGCACATGGCCCCACAACATGCCAACATTTTTATGGGCGACTTAAAACAACGTTGCCTCAAGTCTGATCCCAGAGCACCTCTCCTTTATTTACGCTATGCTGGTGACATTTTCATCATCTGGACCCATGGCAGGGATGTTCTCATGGATTTCCACAGAGATTTCAACAGTTTCCACCCCACAATCAGATTGAGCCTGGAACACTCCACAGAGAAGATCCACTTTCTGGACACTGCAGTACAAATTAGGGATGGACACATAAACACCACTCTATACTGAAAACCTAGTGATTGGTAGAGTTATCCACATCCCTCAAGCTTCCATCCTAAACACACCACACAATCCATTGTCTACGGCCAAGCCCTAAAATATAACTGCATTTGCTCTGATCCTTCAAACAGAGACGGACATCTTGAGGATCTCTGTTAAGCATTCTTAAAACTACAGTACCCACCGGGAGAAGTAAAGAAACAGATTGACAGAGCCTGATGTGTACCCTGCAGTCAGCTACTACAGGAAAGGCCCAAAACCAAAAACAATAGAATGCCACTGGTCACGACATACAAGCCTGAAGTCAGACCTCTACAACAAATCATTAAGGACCTCCAGCCTATTTTAAAAGATGACCCCCTCACTCTCTCTAGCCTTGGGAGACAGACCTCTCCTCACCTACAGACAATCCCCAAACCTTAAACAGATGCTCACCAACAACTACAGACCTAACAACAGAAACATTAAAGTAGGCACATATCCCTGCACGAAATCACGCTGCCAACTTTGTCCACATATCTGCACTAAACACACCATCATAGGACCTAGTCAAGCCAGCTACTCCATCAAAGGGTGCTTCATCTGCTCATCCACTAATGTGATTTATGCCATCATGTGCTGGAAATGCCTCCACGCCTTATACATTGGACAAACAGGACCGTCCCTGCGCAGAAGAATAAATGTGCACAAAACTGACATCAGAAATCACAACACAAAAAAAAGCCCCAAAAACAGTTGCTGAGCACTTCCATCTTCCTAATCACTCCATTGATGATTTGTTAACGATGGTCAACAAGAAAATCAATGAGACATCAGGACTTCAAAGAGACACAACAGAAATTCAAATAATATGCAGATTAGATAGTGTGAAAGCAGGGCTGAATTGTGACTATGGATTCTTTTCACATTATAACAGGTAATTTGACTTCACCCTCCCTCTGTGTGCTGTTTCCTATAGTTTGAATCCTTACAAATGCTCTGATTTGCTATTGCAGTATGACCTGATTCCATGTCTTACACTCCCCTGCATTTATTTTCATCCAATTCTGTAAGTTCCCCCTCTTCAAAGCATCTGACGAAGTGGATATTCTCCCACGAAAGTTAATGTGCTAAATAAATCTTAGTGTTTAAGTGCCAAAAGACTCCTTGCTTTTTATGCAAAACTATGTCTCCTTCAGACAACCTTTCTTACCTCCTGAACATTACCTATCGAAGAATGGATTATCAGCTGTCAGTCATAGCATGACTTAGAGGGAGATTCTTTTCCTCTCTCTAGGTTTTCTGGTGTTGGTAAAATCCTTAAATAGGAATGTGTTGTTTGTTTGTCAATAGAACTAACTGTATTAATCCAGTTGTTTTTGTGAGTTGTCTGTATTATGCAAGAGTAAGCAAAGGGTCTTTGAAAAGAAAGCAGAGTTTGCAAATACAATGTAATTTTCCATTCAAGCTAGATCTTTGCAAACACAGTTAAACCCTTTTATTATTTGGAGAGGAATTTGTGTATTTTGCTTTAGCTCATCAAACAAAGCACTGAGCCCTGAGGCTCAAATAATACCACTTTCTTCTACAGAGCCTTCATTTCACTGTCAGCACTCTTTTTGGCAACAGTTCGTCTACTTTTCTTCAAGATAGTCTTGTTTTGCTCTGTCTCAGGAGCTCTAATAACTTCAGTGGGTGTTGTCCTGTGCTAGAACAAAATGCCTCTGGTGTTGGCCTGTGAACTTAAATGAGTTCCAGACTTCAGTGTCACTAGATGCTCTGAGCCCAAGAGAAATTTCACTTAAATAGAATGTCAAATATGATTTGGAAACAGATGCAATTGTATGAATTAGTTTCATATTGGGAGTGCTGGATACTGGTCTAAGATTACAGCAGTGCAGTTGCAGTTTGCTTAAAGAAATGATGCTGATGGATTTATTTTGGATTTAAACCAGGGTAATTCAGATCAAAATCTGGCTCCCTAATCAAGGTGGCATATCTGTATGAATAGGTGCTTTAAACAGACTGATCTTTGAGCTGTTATTTGAAACAGAGACAAGCAATCTCATCTACTTTCAACTTCTTCCTGTGCAATTTTTTTAAAAGACACTTTGTTTCTCAAACTATAGGGAAGCCTGTGCTGGTTATTTGGTGTTAGAACAGCAATCAAAATAAGTGATGCCGGCATTTTTGGCACAAATTGCATTTCCTCAGATTTTGTTTCTTCCTCCTCTGTCTTTTCTTCTATTGTTTATGTTTTGTTATATTTTCCTACTTGTTTTGAGTCTTGCCATAGGAGAAAGCATCTCCAACAGCATTCAGATGATAGTAAAACATTTCACACCGTGGTACTGGACTGCATTCAGAAGCTAGGGAGACACCTAATAAACATGAGCCACTTTAGAAGCATGCAGACGTGGATGGATTATTAAACAGGGCCTACACAATGTGGGGAGCCCTTCACCGAGCGGAGCCACTCTGGGCCAGAGACTGGGCTTTGTAATTTCTTTGGAAGTCCTGCTACACCCCTGGGCCAGCCAGTCCACCTCTGGGGCTGGGGCAGAACCATCTGTTGTGTAGTGCAATACAGCCTCCGGCACAGTGGAAACTACTCTGCATGCACCAGTTGGCCCCACTGCCCGTGGGGTCAGGGGCAATCAGCTGGGCCAGGGCTGGCCTCTGGTCCCAGTGGCCCTCCCCCAGAAAGCAGTGCCCTTGACTGGGTGGAGAGCTATGGTCCCAGGTGAGGAAAGGTGGGGCCCAACAGTGGAGGAGGCCCAGGGGCCCAGAGGCCCTTAATCCACCACTGCATGCAGAGTAGCCAAAAAAAAAACCCACAACAGCTGTGGGTTGAACGAAATCTATGACAGATCAGCTAATAAATCTTAGTCCACTGACTTTTTGGAAAGGTTCACCACATAGGCACAAGTATTGAAGATTCAAGATCATGCAGGGGTCCAGCAAAAGGCACATGGGTTATATAGGGGAGTTGATTAATAGATAGACCACTGGACAGGGAAACAGAGGACCAGAATTTTGTTCCTAGCTCACTAGTTTGCCAGGTGACCATGAGCAGGTTGTTTTCAGTTCTGTGTCTCAGCTCCCCATTCTATTATACAAAAATAAAAATCCTTTCCTTGTTTGTAAAACAATTTGAGATGTATAGAAGAAAATTATGCAATAGTTAGATGTTAGGATAATAAGACTTTGTGTTGAACTTTTCGACAGAAATGAATTTCATTCAGAATTTGCCCATTTCTAGTAAGAAAAATACTATAACATCATGAGAGGCCTCTCAGGCATAGAGGACAATTTTCTTTTCTTTCTTTACAACACAGTAAATTTTAAAATCAAATTGTACAATTAAAGTCATTCATGCCATATTTTCTATGAAATGTATTTGGTCTCAGGGGAGAAAACCACAACAGATTTAGGTTGACAGAGAGGAATTCTCAGAAATACTTAGTTCAATAGAGTTGTGGAGATGTGAGATGCTTTATGTCAGCTTCATTTCTCAAGAAATAATCCTAAAATGGGGGAAGAATCAAAACTATGGCATCTGGAATTAATCCATTCAGTGTTTTTCCTGGTTAAGAGGCCAATGGTCAGGCAGATTTTGCTGGGGTTGAGTTACCACCGGAGAGACTGATGCAGTAATAGCTAAGGTATCTTTGGAGAAGGAAGGAAAATGAGGCAGAAAGTGGCTTTGGTAACAAACAGTGTGCAGAAATTAATGGTGTGCTCCTCCCATTGACTTTAAGTGGAAGTCAGTGTAAATTACACTATAAGGCCCATGGAGTAGGTGTGCTCTTTACGTTCTGTGTGTGCAGCAGCTAGCACAATGGGGTCTGGTTCATGACTTGTATTCCTAGGTGCTACTGCAAGGTAACCAACTCCCATAAACCCCTGCAAAAAGCAATGCCTTTAACAACTATCTCCAGATTCAGTGGAGCTAGCACAGACAAGTGTGACTGTCACACTTGGGCACCAGTCTTGTGTGTCACCTCTCTCTCCCCAGGACAATTAACATGAGGCAGGGGCTGATGATGGTGTTGAGAGGTCTTTTTGCAGGAGACAGCCATAAGTCACAGCTAGTGCTTCTTAAAATCCCTTGGAATAGAGGCTGCTGTGGGAAATGCAATAGATCTGATCTACCTGAATTATGGTGAACATTTGATGCAGTTCCATATGGGAAATTAGCTGACATGGAGAAGACGGAGATTAATGTGAGAATTGAAAAGTGGATAAAAAACTGATTAAAGTGGAGACCACAGTGAGTCATACTGAAAGGTGAACTGTCAGACTGGAGAGAGGTGATGATTAGTGGAGTTCATCAGAAATCAGTCTTTGGACCAATTTATTTATCATTTTTATTACTGACCTTGTCACAAAAAGTAGTGGTGTGCTAGTAAAACTTGTGGAGGACTCAAAGTTGGGAGACAAAGGCAATATAGAGGAGGACCCAAAGTTGGAAGACAATGGCAATATAGAGGAGGACCAGAATATCATAGAAGATGATCTGATTGACTTTGTAAACTGGAGGAATAGAAAAGGGATGAAATTTAAAAGTGGCAGTTGTGAGGTCATGTATTAAGGCACTAACAACAAGAATCTTTTGCTATGCATGGAGAGTTAATCAGTTGGAAGTGACAGAGGAGAAAGACCTGGGTGTGTTAGCTGATTACAGGATAACTATGAACCATCAATGGGTATGTCTACACTGTGGGCTTAAGTCGACTTAAGTAAAGCCCTGGCCACATTTGGAGTTCATTAACTCAACTTAAGGGCTTCCTTAAGTCAACTTAATAACCCTCATTCTTTAAGTTGACTTAGGCATTAAGTCGACTTAATGCAATGTGGCCATCTAAATTGACTTAAGAAGCTCTATCTAATAACATGTGCCAGCTTAAGTCAACTTAAGCAAACATATTTTATTAGGACGCTTTCTTAAGTTGACTTAACCAGCATTGTGCAGTTCACTTAAGAGAAGGGTGGACTCACTAATTCGACTTAATAAAGTCAGCTTTAAGTAAACTTTATTAAGTTGACTTAGCTTTTGTAGTGTAGACATAGTCAATGTGATGTTACCACAAAAAAGGCTAATGCAATCCTAGGATCAAGTGAGGAATGTCCAGTAAAGACAGGGAAGTGTTAGTGCCATTATACAAAGTGCTGGTAAGACCTCATCTGAAATATTGTGTCCAAGTTTGGCATCCTGTGCATAGTAAAGATGAATTCAAACTGAAACAGGTGCAGAGAAGGGCAACTAGGATGATCCAAAGAATGGAAAACCTGCCTTATGAGAGGGGACTAAAAGAGTTTTTGGCTTGTTTAATTTAATTAAAAGAAAGCAGATGGGAGATTGGTTACTCTCTTTAAATACATCAGAAGGACAAATATGAGGGAGGAGGAAGAGTTCTTAAGTGCCAATGTGGATGCAAGAGCAAATGCATATAAACTAACAAGTTTAGACTTGAAATTAGGCAATGGTTTATAACCATCAAAGGAGTGAAGTTCTGGAACAGTCTTTCAAGAGGAGGAGTGGGAGGTAAAAATCCTAACTGGATGCAAGACCAAGCTTGATAAGTTTATGCAGGTGATGGTATGGTCAGACTGGCAGCAATGTCATGTAGCCGATCCGTGACTGCTAGTAGCAAATATCTCCAGTAGCCAGTGATGGGACACTAAACGGGGAGGGCTCTGATTCATTACAGAGAATACTTTCCCAGGTATGTGGCTTTATGTCTAACTAACTGCCATATTGGGGGTTGGGGTGGAATTTTTCCCCCAGGTCAGAGTGGCGGAGACCCTGGGAGAGGTTTCACTTCCTTTGCAGCATGGGTCACTTGCAGGTTTAAACTAGTGTAAATAGTGGATTCTCCATAACTTGAAGTCTTTAAACCATGATTTGTAACTTCAGTAACTCAATCAGTGGTGGTGGTAATGGGGGGGAGGGGTTACGGGTGAGGATCTGTGACCTCCCACGTGCAGGGGGTCAGACTTAGAAGATGGTCATTTCTGACCTTCAGTCTGTGGGAGAATGTGCAGAGTCAGCACATCTGTGTGGCTTTGCAGTTGTCCCCATCCTAAATCGTGCCACCCCGGGGCGGGGGCGGGGGCAGTGCAG
Source organism: Podocnemis expansa (assembly GCA_007922195.1). Taxonomy (NCBI): domain Eukaryota; kingdom Metazoa; phylum Chordata; order Testudines; family Podocnemididae; genus Podocnemis; species Podocnemis expansa. The sequence goes on from ML682007.1 coordinate 28,872,623, forward strand.
TCAGCTATCTCCTTTGAAGTAGATTCCCCTTTGCCAGACATCTCTGCCACCTCAGACTGAACCCTTCTCCCATGTTTATCTGTAATCTAAGCATCTCAGTGCTAACATCACACACAGTCCTAGTGCAGTAACAGCTGAGCTTTGGAGTATTGGACAGTAAACCAATGGTCTCTAAAATTCCACACTGTCTTTAGCTGGACAGGTTTTGCATGAGTAGAAGGATGCTGAGCCCCATAGGAGCGTACCACACTCAGGTGTTCCAACACAGAAAGACTTTTAATATTCAGCTGGCATTCATACAGCTTCGTGTAAAACTTGCTTAGAGGATTGTTTTAGTGCATTTCCTGGATGCTCTGACCAGTTGCCTTTTCTTGTCAGCATCACCCATTTCCTGGCTTCTGCCAGCCCACTACCCATATTGTGGATATTTTGGACTTCTATAAAGCCCAATCTGGGCAGATTTTTTCTGCTCCAAGGAAGCATGGTATTGTGAGATTGTATAACTTGAGGGGGAATGCTGAGGATTGTGTACAGATACAGACTGACTTCTGATGCAGAACCGTATTTTAAAGGCAGAATTCCTTGTTAATGTACATTCTGAAAAAGAAAAGTTTCCAAATTAGCATATTTCATACTCATTTAGCAATTTATATCAGGCTAGGATTTAGTTTGCAAATATACACAAATTGGACAGTGTGCCAAATGTTCAAGGTAAGAACCCAGAATACACAGAGAGTTAAATGATTATTGCTAATATGCACATACAGCAGGAGTAGTACAGTTTGCTAGGGCTCAGCTCATCAGAATTTCACATCAGAAATGAAAATCGATGGGCACTAATGTGAGGAGGTCCTTCCCCATTTCCACTCCGGTCTTACTTTGCAGAAGGGGTGGAGGTGTATGGACTGAGTCTCCACCTTGCAAATTGCTCAGTGCTCTGGCTTTATTCCAGCAAATCACTTAATCATGAATTTAACTTTCAGAACATGATTAGTCTCATTGACTTCAGTGGCACTATTTGCAGGCTTAAAGTTAAGTATATGCTTAAATGCTTTACTCAATCAAGACTAGGACCACCTCACCTTATAGAGCTGAGTAGTGGATAAAAGGTAGGTGATAGTTTGGTCAGTTGATATTTGTTCCATGTATAACAAACATCAGATGTGCAAAACATTCACACCAGGTCACATACTCAATGAAACTGGTTCTAAAAAGCCTGGTCCTGTGAAAGTAGGAAAGGATGATCACAGAACAGGAAAATCTGGCAACTGTGAAAAGTTCTTAGGATGAATGACAGTGGAAAATCGCTTTCTCTCTGACCTAGCCGTGTGATCTGCTCTTGACCTGACCTTGTGTTTCTCAATGAGAAAACCATGAACATAGGTCTAAATACTGAGGTCTCCAGGTAAATTTGATGAATGCACAGCCTAAATGTCAAATAATCAGCCCTTCTAATAAAGTTAATTAGAATTAGCACCTGTTTCTGCAGCGCTTACTAATACAAAAGTGTCATATATCACTGGATCTAACTGTGGGACTAAGGACAGCTGGTGTCATGTGTGGGGCTGCAAACATAGGTCCTTAATTCATACTTTTGGCTTGTGAGTGGAAATTAGGGATGACTGTTGCTTAAAAACAGTGTTTATTCTACATCAAGACTTCCTTATATATTACTATGGCCATGTACTGCACTACAGCTGGTTGGGAAATGCTTTCCTCTGCCCTTTAGAATTTTGTTAAAAAAATGTTCTTGTTTGTCAAAAATTTTTCTTATTGTTTTAGAATTATTTTCATCACTGAAAACTGCTATACATACATTTGGATTTTAATAGCCCTCCCCCAAAACATTTGTGTCAAACAGATACTTCTAGCCAAAATTTCTAAATGGACAAAAAAGTAATTTTTATAAACAGTTTTCAGTGGAATTTTTGACTAGCTCTGTGTCATGCACAGCTAAGATGAAGACATGCTCACCTGTGATTGAAGCAGATGCAACTTCACTACAAATTCTTTATATTCTAAATTTAGCAAAATGGGAAAATACTCTTAAATTCATCAGTGGTAGTGTTACTTCTTATGCCAGTGGATTTGGTCCTGCAAGCTGTGCAGCTCCTGATGCAGAGAGTGTAAATGTGTGTACACTAATATGCTTAGAATCAGGCTCAACATCAGTTCAGGCAAATAGCTCTGTTACTCAACCTTACCCTTTTCTCGCACGCTCTATGACATCCCTGTCATGTCAAAGCAGGTAATAATTAGAGCCCTACACAGATACAAATAAGTGGATCTGTATCCGACCTGCATCCGCAAGAAATGGTCCGCAGATATCCGTGTTGTGTCCGCGGATGCGGATATAATGCGGATATCTGCATATTTTCAGGGCTCTAGCTCTGTGCAGATAAAAATATGTGGATCTGTATCCGATCTGCATCCACAAGAAATGGTCTGTGGATATCCGTGTTGTATTCGTGGATGCAGATATACGGTGGGTATCTGCGGATATCTGCGGATTTGCAGGGCTCTAGTAATAATCTCTCTCATTACACTGCAATTTTAATTGGCCAGAAGGAGAAAAATAGGAAATGAGAATATACAATTTCCTAATTAAATAAATTCAAGATAACTAATTATCTCATTATGGTAAGGCTCGTTAGCTAATTGGTTATTAGCAGTGCTACCCTCACTTTGATAGCTTTATTTTGAAGAGAAATGTTTGTATATTTCTCCTCCAAAATCACAACAGTTCCTCTTAGAACAGCCCAGCTGACTGAGGTCTCATTTGGCAATAGGATATTCAACAAATTTAAGAGGGCCCCATTCAGGCATCATCTGAAATTATAGAAAATATAACTGTATCCCCTGGTAGAATCACAGAGATTGAGTGTTATTGGTTAAAGGCAATCCTCAAAAAAGAGTCTTCAAAAATAAGCCTGCCAAATCTACTCCAGGCCAAACTGGACTATAGAGATCCAGGCATAAGTGTTTGTTAGGGTAAAAGTTCACTGGGTAATCCTCCACTCAGAGTAGACGTCTCAAACATGTGGCCTGTCGGCCGCATGTAGCTCCTAAAGCTATCTTCTGTGGCCCGCAATGACAATATCATTACCGATATTTGCAATATTGTTGTATGAAAAGGTTTCAGTGGCACGGCCCTTGGGCTAATGTACTAGTCCTTATGCGGTCCTCGGGGTGATTTGAGTTTGAGACCCTTGACTTAGAGATTGTTCAAATGTATTTTGTAAAGTGATATTTGTCCTTGCATGCATTGTAGTAGCTGGCTCAACTTCAGTAACTATGACTAGATGTTAGATGATTATTGTTCTATTAATACCTCTCTTCTGTTTTGGCTTTTTGTCTGTCTACTCACCATTTGCATGTACACCTCAGTTTCCTCATGTGTAAAATGAGGGCAATGCTACTGACTTCCTTTGTAAAGCACTTCGAAAACAACTGCTGAAAAGGACTAGAAGAACTAGATATTATTGCTACATTGCTAAAGCAGGCTAAACAGTGTGACAAAGTCAGGCCAGAAGGCTATAAAATGGTGCTCGAGCGCAGATATGTGAGCCTCAAGATGGTAAAGGCATGGGGCTGACTACAGCCTACCAGACCAAAGCATGGAAAGAAGGACAGGGAAGTATGAAAAGGAGGACATTGGAAGACATATGGAGAAAATGGAGTATTCATGCAATATTCGTCTGTTTCTATGGGGACCTGGAATGCTTTCCCTGAAAAATAGGGTATCCTGGGGCATTCCTGCATACTTTAACCCATGTAAGTAAAAAGCCAGACAAAATCATGTATCTTTAAAATGCCTGCTAGACAGAGGATGTGAAGGTAAAAAGGAGGATGTGTCATCCTTTTGTCTGATGTCTGGGAACCCTTGGCAAAGGCTGCTCCAGCTTTACAAAAAGCCCCACTTCGTGCTTGAAGCAGAGGGGGAAACAGAGAAACAAGTCAGCAGAGGCTTGCAGGAGGAGAGATTTCCCTGTAAACAGTACCTCTTCCCTGAGAGAAGAGGAGAGCTCAGCCAACAGCCTGTGAGGAGGGACTGAGGGTGCTCAGTTACACTGCAACACCATTGCAGCTGCACCTTGGCTAGGAAAGCCAGACACAGGTACTGCCTAGGCTCTGGACCTTGCAGAGTTACAGACTTACCCACTCCGTGGGCTGAAAGGGGCCTGACCCATTAGCCCTTCCCACTGTGGAACACTGCCACTGAGAGACGCTAAGGGTGGGGAAGTAAAAGAGGACTTACTTTAAAGGAGCAGATTTACAAAAAGGCCTACATTGCCAGGGGAGATGACTGCTACCTGGCATAACTGAGGTGGCTGCTATGCCACAGCAGTTAGACTTGGAACTATCTATCTTAAGTAAGCATATGGCCCACATTACCAGCATAACTGAGTGCTTCACAATCTTTAATGTCTTTGTCCTCACAGCAGCTATTCTGTGAGGTAGAGAAATTCTAGTACTTCATCTTACAAATGTGGAACTGAAGCACAAAGAAAAAGTAACTTTCTCAAGGTCACAGAGGAATTCTGTAGAAGAGCAGGAAACTAAACCCATATTTTCCAAGGCCTCGGCTAGTATCCTACCCAGTAAACTATTTTGCCCTTCTCTTGTGATTGCCTGTTACTCCCTTTTCTCTTTAAAGACCTGAATATGCAAATTTAATGAACATTGTGTGAGTTGGTCAGACAGAGGCTGATGCCTTCAACGAAAACTAAAATGTGTGTACTCCAGGAATAACCAAGAGGAAACAGACAGGAGCATGATTAAGGGTATCTCTGCAGCACAAAATAAAACAAAACATGGCAGCAAGTCTCCACGCCCAGTTTAACTGAGTTATATTCACACCAGGGGCCTAAACCAGCAGTGTAGATATGTAGACTCAGGCTGGGGCCCTGGCTCCAAACCTTCCTCTGTCATTGGGTTTCAGAACCCAAAACGTTTATTTTGCTGGTTTTAGCCCCATCAAATGAGCCTATGTCAGTTGACCCGGGCTCTAAGACTATGCCACAAGGTGTGTTTTTGATGTGCAAAAGTACTCTTAAGGGGAAATTTCACTTTTGCAAGTGACTTATGCAAAGGTGAGAATTCTGCTTCAGTACCAGTGTAAGGGAGTGAAGCTGTAGAGTAGATATATAGTACCATACTAAAGTAAACCTATTCATACAAGTACAGTGTGGCTACTTAATGCAAAGAAGAGCTGCTTCTGAACAGAGCCCATTACCACACCATTCTTAGCACAAGATACCAATTGCAGCCTACACACAACAGACAACTGCCCAGCTCTGGCCCTATGATGTACTAATGAGTACATTATGTGGCACCATAAGGGTGAGCTCTAGGACTATGTCTACACTAGGAAAAGTTAGTTCAAATTTGTTAATTTGAACTAAGAAGTTCAAGTTTAGTTTGAACTAAACTTAAACTTATTAGTTCAAATTAACAGGGTGGACTAATTCGAACTAACGTTAGTTCAAATTAGTCAACGTTGTTAATTCGAACTAACTGCCCTTAGTTTGAATTTATTAAGTTCAAAGCAAGGGTTAATCCTTGTCTACATGATCCTTAGTTTGAATTAATGATCAAGCTAAGGGCTTAGTTTGAACTAACTGTCAAGTCTTACTAGTTCAAACTAAGCTTTCATTAGTTCAAATTAAGGAATTCCTTAGTTTGAACTAATGAAAGCCTCATGTAGACAGGTGCTAAGTTAGTCCAAATTCAGCCTCCGTAATTCAAACTAACTTGCAATTGTAGACATACCCTAGGAGTTTGTCTTGCCGTAGTGTTACACCCCTGGACTTATTATGTAGGGGAAAAATGAATCTATGGGTGCCAGGATACGGTTGTAGTACATTTACTGGTGAGAAGGATTAATTTTATTATCAACAATTCAGTACTATACAAACTGAAATAATCTTTCAAGTAAGTGTAGCCAGTAGGTTGGATTCTCACACTGGAGTTAATATCCAGAGCTTTGCTAATGTGCATTCTTCTGACTTCTCAGTGAAAAAATACGCTATTCTGTTTAGGGTCTTATACTGCCCCATCACTGTATCATTGAAGAGTCCAATCCAAGCTGGATGCTCAGCTCATGCAAACCTCATTGTAGGCAGTAGTTTCCAACCAATGGGGACAACCATAAGCAAATAATAACCCAGATCTTCAGTTTTACTTTGCATTTCCAATTCTGAGCTGAGTCCTCTAGTATCCCTGCAATGTTCAACTGCTTCATAAACCAAACTAAATGTATTAAATAAATATTCTGACTCTTTTTCACATTCATTTTTTGAAGTTGCTTAGGGGCATGTGAAGCTTTGGTGGTTCACCCAGATCATTAAACAGTTCTGTCATTACCTGCCTTGCAACTCTGCATGCCTGAGAGCTATGTTGCTATGGCTTGAAGTCCTGACACCATTCACCAGTCTACAAGTACAATGGTCTCTCCCTGATTGCAGCCAACCCAGTTTTTACTTGCAGGATTATCTCAGCAATGCTTCTGGTCCTAACTCTCCCCACATCTGAGTATCCTGAGTTCCTTGCTACCAGATATTCAGATATTTCCATTCTGGTTCATCAAGTCTGAAGGAGTGAGACATGTCCTCCTCTTCTCTCCCTACCTCTGCTCTCAGTTCACTTTAGCACATGCACTTCACACAGTTTATACACCAGAGATCTGCTTGGGAAAAGATAAATCAAGTATATTTAATGAGAAAGTAGAGCTTCAGAGATGAAATAGTTAGGAAAAACAAACACAAAAAATAAACATGAAGATATAACTTCATGTTTCTCTTTTAGGGAAGGGATATTAGAAAAGACAATTTATCTCCTCTAAATAGTTTCCTTGTGTATCTGCCATACAGTAGAAATGCAGCATTTCACAGACAGCATCCAACCTAAATGCTGGCCCTCGTTTTCTGGATGAAAACCCTCTCTCAGCCATGTGATGACTCACAGTTATTCAGAATGGGGAATCTCCCTGCTTTTATCTACTTTTTTCAAGATGACAGTTTTCTATTCAACTGGGGGGGAACCTTTCCATTAACTTTAGTGGTCCATCATTTGTCTTTTCCTGGATTCTACAATGCTAAGCATTTAGAGCTAGGCCTGGGGTCTGCAACCTGTTGCTCCAGAGCCGAATGCAACTCTTTGGCTGTTTCCTTGCAGCTCCAGGCTACCTGGCTGCAGGCACCCCCCCCAACACCCTTCACCTGTAACTGGGAGACCCTCTGGGTGGTCCGCTCCTTATCCTGTCCCCCACCCCCAGGACCCTGCAGGCAGCCTATGCTAGGCTTCAAGCTCCCCACCACCACTGGAATGCTGCAGGGGACCCATTTCGGGCTCTCCTTTTACCCCTCTCCCCAACAAGGGACCGTGCAGCTCCCCCCACCTCCCACTAGGAGGCTACACTCATTGATAGACCCCTGCACGGATACAAGAATGTGGAATTGCATCCGATCCGCATGCGCTCAGTGATAACATTAATCTGATCCGAAATCCGCATGCCAGGATTTAGCTGCATCTGTAACTGCAGCTGCAACTGACCTTGGGCTCACATACAACTATTCAGACTTTGATTGGTTTATTCCCCATATGGGTCCCACCCACTTTTTCCTTTCTTGTTTGTGGTTCGCATGCTGTGCTATCAGATTTCTTTGCCCACCTATGAAATCTCTGATTGATAGCAATGGCTTGCCAACTGGAAGCAAGAAAAGGAAGAAGCAGGCAGGGGAATGAGCCAATCAAAGGCCAGCAGTGAGTCTCCAAGTCCCACCCTGAGACTGACTGGCTGGCAGATCACAATCTAGGATTGGCCAGAGTGCTTCCTGGTTCCCCTGTGCAGCAGCTGCAGCAATGGATCACAGTGTGATAAGGTAACAATAGAAGCTGCATCCCTGAGTTGATCTGCAGCAATGGGTCTGCGGTTATCCGCACCCGCACCCGTGGATGCAGATACCTGCAGATCTGCAGCGGATACCTGCGGATTTGCAGGGCTGTACTCATTGAGGCTTTCAAAACACTCGGTTATTGAAGGAATGTTTAGAAATAGCTCTTCTTATCTTTTTGGTTGCCAACCCCTGAGCTAGGCATTTAGAGCTCTTCTCAGCCCCTCCCTTACTGTCTGACCACCTCCCTCTTGTGAGGAGGAACTGAATGTTGCAGCAGAATTTATGAGCAGCTTATTAACTACACAAAACCAAATTCGTAACCACAGTCTGTGGCCTTAGCAAATAATGACCATCCAGTTCAGAACATTACCAGCTTTCATAACAGATCTTGTGTGACATGTTTCTGTGCACAACATTATATACAACTAGCTGATTACATTGCTTATTCTTTGTAGGTTCCTTTTTTTCCCTGGGAGTGCCTGGACCCTATTTGTCACAGAATGTATTTGAACAGTAGATCCAAGATGATGTCCTGAATAGATGCTTTTTCTCTCCTAACTAGTACTCTAGATGTTCCCTCTAATTTTTTGTAGGCTGTGTGCAGAAAACATTTCTTTTGTGCAAATTTTCGGAGCTGGTGTGCAAATTTGTGCGGCCTCCAGTGAGTGTGGTCCAACTTGTGAGCCCAATGAAGCTGGTGTGTAGGATGCAATTAATATATTAACTTTATTTTGATATGGTGATGGAAATGATATGATGCATTACAAAACCTTATCTGAAACATGCTACTTGAAACAGCTTTCTTAAAGTAGCATAAAATTATTTGCACTGTTGAATTTTTTTGTGCACGCTTTATTTTGGTTTGTGCACGGTGTTCACAACCTGTGTGCGTGTGCACATGCACACAGCTTAGAGGGAACATAGCTCTAGATGGCATTGTATTGTACAGATGAAGATAAATATATATATTTTTGTTTGTTTATTTATTTATCACATGAGATTTGCGAGAGAAAATCCCACTTCATCAGTTGCTTTCCTGAGTGGATTAGAGAGGTAAAAAAAAAGTTTACAATAAAGAAGGCTGATGCAACCTTCACTATAGTGAGATGGTTACCTCTCCATGATCTTCATGGATCTAGCCCTCTGGATCTCTGCACTGAGCATAGGAATAGATCTGTTTTATGTTGCAGGCACCTGCGTTATCTTATGCCAGGACTGACTGTGTGTAGCTCTGCTTCACGACAACTTTCCTTTCCATGCTGTCTTCACAGGATGCCTCCAACACATTTTTCCCTGCCAGTACCTATGGGAAGGGAGGTGGCTGGCATGGCAGGTGGTTATGTGACACAAAGCAACCTTAGAGGATCACAGAACCTGGCTCTATGAATTATTTACCAGCTATAACATTGATTGACAAGCAAAGGCAAGGGTTGCACTGTAGTAACCATTCTGCAGACAAAATAATAGGCTTTACTTTGCAAGGCCAGGAGCAAATCCAGCTTGTAATCAACATTAAATTGATTGGAAAAGTTATTTTAATACAGGGGGGTCTCGAACTCAAATCACCATGAGAATCACATGAAGACTAGTATGTTAGCCAGAGGGTCACACCACTGAAGTCTTTTCATACAGTGATACAAAGTATAGTCAAAATGAAAAAATGAAAACTAACATATATATGCCAAGAGTAGGTATGGAAGAATTACTTACATTCAAGATAAGCAAGGAGTCTTGTGGCACTTAAAGACTAACAAATTTATTTATCGCGTGAGCTTTTGTGGGAGAAAATTCCACTTTGTCAGATGCTTTGAAGAGCTCTTCAAAGCGTATGACAAAGTGAGATTTTCTCCCACGATAGCTCATGCGATAAATAAACCTGTTAGTCTTTAAGTGCCACAGGACTCCTTGCTTTTCTTGCTTTATTAGACTAACATGGCTGCCCCTTTGGAACTTGCATTCAAGATGGAGATGATATCAAGAAGAGAGAGAGAAAATAAGTAAACACACTTTAAATTTGGCATTATCAATTATTTGAAAAATTCTAAGTGTCATTACCAGCCACAGGAAATAACTTTAGGGGCCACATGCGGCCTGTGGGCTGTGAGTTTGAGACCTCTGTTTTAAAGCATATAAAACTAAAGCAATTAGTTATGGGAGCTGGTGGAGATTAATCTATCAACTTTTGTTTCTTTGGAAGCTGAGGAAAAGTGGTAAACTAGTCCTAGAATTCAGATGAGCATTTTTGAAGATCTGACTCGGAGATAAATCTTGTATCAAATTTAGCACGTTTTGTCAGTGATTTAACAAAGGAGTGAATCATAAATTAACTATTCTTTGTGAATTTAAAATGCTTAAGGATGAAAAGCTAGCCAAGAACTTTTCGATGCGTTTGCAGAGTGTTTTGTATTTTTAATTAATTAAATGATCATCTCCAAATCCAATACCTCTGTACATTATTTGGCACCATCACTGTGTTATATTTTGTTTTGTTTTTTCCAGTGCTTTGCAGAGCTTAGAACTGAATCAGTAATGACAACTAAAATATCCTTTTATTTCCTCAGAATACATTCCCTCCGGTCCTAAGCTGTGATCCATTTGTTCATCAGTAAAGCATACACTGGCTCATCCAAACTGATATTTAGTTTAATAATGGAAATCAAGCACCAATCTACTTCTACAAAAACATGCCTTTGCAGTTGATAAGCTGCTGGTTCATCAAACATGGAGAAAAAAAATAGTGTCCTTAAATGCAGGATTTTCTTTTAATATGTTACATTTTTCAAGCACAAGATTTTTAGAACATTTTAGATGGAGCCAGAGCAATTACTAAAATCAATGGCAGCTACATAAAAATTAATGACATCTAGTTAGACTCAGAAAACTGATATATGGTAAATCATTCTTACAAAAAAAACATTTGGACACAGTCTGGGATAGCCTTCTCTGTTAATATATTCATTTATAAAAGGTATCAATTACATATGAACTGATTAATACTTGGATTGACATTATAGTTAATTTGGATTTAGATCATTGTAAATTAGACCAGAATGTGCTCTTAGCTGTTCAAAGCTCATATGCATTTCTCTTTTGACTTATCAAATAATTCAATTATATAAAAAAGATGTAAATAACTGTCTAATCTATAGGTTGGAAATACCCATTATGTATTACACAGTAAAACAAGCACTAATCCTACAAACAAATTGATGGTACTAAGCACTACACCCAATAATATCTGATTTACATCAGTGAGTCTTTAGTGCACAAAGCAATCATGGATTGTGTTCCTGTACCATCCATTGTGTATCAATCTCTCACTAATTTTATGCTGGAGTAACATCATAACCTCAGTGGAATGGTAGTTTGAAGTAAATCAGATATGTGAGGGCAATGGGGGAGGAAGGTATGATCTCAAACCATATTTACCCCAGAGTAACTCCTACGATTCAAGTGGAGTTACTCCTGATTAGTACTCCTGAGCAATCAGACTCAGAATAATAGAGGATGAGCAGGAGCAAAACCCAAGATCTTAAAAAGCCCTGAGGCATAGAGAGTTCACATCCAGATCTGCAATTTGTACCTGTGACCCCTCTCTAATAAATAACATTTTCTATATTTATTTTAAAAATGGAAGTGGAATTAGTGAAAAGTAGAACTTGACCATTCTCACATCAAATGATAATTAAGTATTGAAAGGTAATGGCCACCACTGTGACCTTCCCTACCAACACTGCAGTTCTTGGGATTATTGCTGGAGAATATGGTGATATTATTAAAAAAAAGGTAAAAACTGCTATATTGGAACAGACCTGATCCAAATCAAAATACCTTCTGTTATGTATTCCATCCCACTAGAGGAAATTTCATCTAATGCTAGATTAGCCCTGAAGGCTAAGACTTGGTCTATACTACAGCATTAGGTTGGCATAAGGCATTTTGTGTCGGTCAGGGGTGGATTTAAGGACAGACAACTTACATGGAATTCCAGACTTGGAGGGCAGCAGGTTCAGGATGCAGTTTTGATTGGAGTGGGAATATTGAGGTCATGACATTTCCAGTAAGCCAGCAGAAGCAACACTTCTCACAGTCATGGTGTGAAAGAGTGCTTAAGGATGATGAGGAACTCAATCAGCTTTGGTTAGTTTACTTGAGATCAACTGATAGTGTGTTGTTCTTGTTTCAGACTTATAAAAATGCCAAATTGTTATTTGCAGTTTCTGGGTACAATTACTGACATAATTTAGGTAACGTTCTGAAGGAACATGAAAAGTCACCCAGCCATTTTATGGTCTACTCCCTATGGATGTAGCTTGAGTTCAGGCCCAAGCTGAATAAATGCATACAAGCAAAAACCAGTGCATTATTAATGTAGAAACCTAATATTGGAGGAATGTGCTCAAGTGTCTGATCTCAGTTACCCTTTTCCTTGCAAAGAACCTTTCCAGTGTTCTGGGGCTCATCAGATAAGCTAACGTCACTGAACATAATGATAAGTTCCTCAGTTTGTAGAGCCCTGGGGAAATATAATGATGTCATGTTGAGTAGTTCATAAAGAAGCCATGGATCATTATTGTAGAAAAACAATTCAAAATGACTTGCTTGACCTAATGGCAAGGAAGATTCTTGATAATAGTTTGATGTTCAGAAAAGCAAAGTACTATACTGTAATAATGGATGGCACTCCCGACATTGTCAAAGTGAAAAGATGTCAGCCCAGGGAATTATAGACCAGTTAGCTTAACCTCTGTACCAGGAAAAACAATGGAACAAATAATTAAGGATTCCATTAGCAAGCATTTAGAAGAGAATAAGGGGCTAAGTGATAGTCAGCGTGGATTTGTCAAGAACAAATCGTGTCAAACCAACCTGATAGCTTTCTGTGATGGCGCAAGAAGCCTTGTGGATAGAGGTGAAGTGGTAGATGTGGTGTTGTAGATGTAATGTATCTAGACTTTAGTAAGGGTTTTGATAGGGGGTCTCATCACTTTCTCATGACCTAACCTGGGAAGTACAACCTGAATGAAGATACTGTAAGAGGGGTGAAAAATTGGTTAAAAATCACTCCCAGAGAGTAACAAACAGTTCACAGTCATTCTGGAACGGCGTAACAAGTGTGGTATCACAGGAATCGGTTCTGGGTCCAATTCTGTTCAATATTTTCATCAATGATTTTGATGATGGCATAGAAAGTACACTTATAAAGTTTGCCAATGATACCAAGCTGGGAGTGGTTGCAAGTGTTTTGGAGGATAGGATCACAGTTCAAAATGATTTGGACAAACTGTTGAAATGCTCTGTGGTAAACAGAAGGAAATTCAATAAAGACAAGTGCAAAGTACTCCACTTAGGAAAGAACACTCCATTGCCCATATATAAAATGGGCAATGACTGCCTAGGAAAGAGTACTGTGGAAAGGGATTTGGGTGTTAGAGTGGACCACAAGCTAAATATGAGTCATCAATGTAATGCTGATGCAAAAAAAAAATCATTCTCAGATGTATTAATAGGACTATACTATGTAAGACATGAGAAGTAACTCTTCCGCTCTACTCTACCCTTATTAGGCCTCAACTGGAGTACTGTGTTCAGTTCTGGGTGCCTCATTTAAGTAAAGATGTGAACAAATTGGAGAAAGTCCAGAGAAGAGCAACATGAATGATTAGAGGTCTGGAACATTTGACTTATGAGGGAAGTTTTAAAGAACTGGGTTTGTTTAGTCTAGAAAAGGTGAGACTGAGAGAGGACATGATAACAGTTTTGAAGTATCTTAGAGGTTGTCAACTGGAGGAAGGAGAAAATCTTTCTCCTTAACTGCCAATGATAGGACAAGAAGCAATGGACTTAAATTACAGCAAGGGAGGTTCAGGTTGGATGTTAGGAAAAAATTCCTGACTGTCCTGGTGATTAACAATCGAAATAAGCTGCCTAGGCAGGTTGTAGAATTTCCATCATTGGAAGTGTTTAAGAGTAGGTTAGACAAGCATCTGTCAGAGTAGGTTAGACAAGAGTAGGTTAGACAAGCATCTGTCAGAGATAGGTTAAGAGGGTATTTGGTCCTCCCATGAGTGCAGGCAACTAGACTTGATGACCTCTCATGGTCCCTTCCAGTTTCTATGATTCTATGATTTACAGCAGTGGTTCCCAACCTGGGGTCCGTGTACGTGCTCCAGGGGATCTGCAGCACTGCTCCCTGCCAGAGCTGGAACCCAGCTGTGGCACCGATGCTCCCTGCTGGGACTGGATCATGTGTCCATCAAAGAAAGGTTCAGATAAATGAAGATCCATGAAAATATGTGGCAGGAGGGTTGTGTGATATTACTAAGCTGCTGGTGGACCGGAAACACTTTTAAACAATTATATGGACCTTTACTGGATGCTGACAAATGGGGAATGTTTGCAAGTCAATGATAACTGCTTTACATATGAAACAGTAGGTGGAGCCTAGTTGGAAGATGCACAACTATCTCACTTGACAGAAGTTCATGCATTCTTCTTGCTTTCAGTTTGCCATGGTGTACATCATAAAGTATTGTTTTGAGTTTGAGCAACACCAGATCTCAAAATTCAACTGTTTAGAACACTGTCCTTTTGCATCTGATTTTTGCAAACTTACCAATTTTTCATTACAGGGCAGTTTTACATGGCCCAGGAACTTTGAAAACTTGCACACAGGTTGTAAACTTTTCACAGAATGTGTGGTATTTGGTTTCTCTGAATTTTGAAACCTGTTGAGATACTGGATAATTTCATGTTCCATCCCCTGAAGCATCTGAGCTAGAGGAAGTAGCTTCAGAACAAGGCTTCCAGAGCTTTAACAGGGATGCACAGGAGAAGCCTGCACTGCGGCTTTTTGTGCTGCACCTAATCTGTGGATAAATGAAGGGTTTTTATAGAAAAGGATGCAGTGCAGCAAAGATTACTGAGATAGCTCTAAGGAAAACAGGCTCGAGGAAACCATGCTCAAAAGAAAGCACTCCAAATCCAAAGTGCTAAATACATCCTTGAAAAAAGCAGCTTGTGATTTCATTGATTTGGCAAAAGCAGGACAAGTGGGGATGCAATATCTTGGCTCTGTACATGGAGAAGCATAGTTGCTTTGTTATTATTACTATTATTATTTATTATTATTAAATTCTGGAAATGCCAAGAAGCCCCAGACATGATCACTTGTTCCACCTAGTGCTGGGTGGTGGTAAAATAGTTACCTGTTGCAAATATGTGATGCTTTAAGAAAAGACACAAGTCAGACAGAACAACAGAAGGATGAGTACATGTAATGGAAGGAAGAACGTGATGTGATAGATGAGCTGTGAGCACAGCACCAGATGGTTTAATCAACTTAATTTCTTTGATTAATTTTTGACTTTACAAAAGATAAACAAGTGGCTAAAAGAAGTAGTTCCTAGTGGTCATTTAGAAACGGAGGTAGTTGTCATGGCAGTACCTGTAAATAACAAACCATTTCTGTATCCATGTTTATCACATCAAATAACTGGGTATAACTGATACAAAGAAAGTATTTTATTAACCACACTCAATCTCATGTCAGTCTTCACTTGTTAGAAAGAAAATCTCAGAGCATTTTAAAGTGCAATGCAAAACTCCTGATCAACAGTCTTCTGAAAAGCACCATAGTTTATCACCCTCAGGCAGCTTATTCAGTGTGTCTTGAGGCTGTGAAAGCGCAATCCATTAAACAGATGTCCAGGAGCAGAGATTACATGCTGCTAAGTAGCACTTAATAAAACCACAGATGGAAGTGGTGACATCACTGAGTCGTAACCCCATGGGCAGCACATATAGGGGAAAAATCCACCTGGGATCAATCAGTAATTGCAAAGGGTTGAGAGGTTCTAACCCTTCATCAACCATCATAAGTGTCTTGGGCATCTGAAAGAGAACAGCTGGTGCCACAGGCAAAAGAAAGGTCACATCCCTTTCCCTTATGCCAGAAATCTGACAAGTGAAGAAAAGCAACTCTATCCATCTCTATCCTCTAGTGACTTCCACTTTGTACCAGCTTCTTTTGGCTGCTTACTGCATCCAACTGCACACATTTAAAAATCGCAAAGACTTGTTCTTACCTCTAATGGAAGTTCTCAGAGAAAATGTTAACCAATTCCTGTTGACCTCTAGTGTTTGGAGCCAAAGAACAGGGCTTCTAGATGGAACATTGTAGTGGAGTTATTTTTTCTTACATGTGGAATGAATAACTTCTGACCTGAAATTGAAAAATAAAGGGCACAGCCTCTTCAAATTCCATACCTTACTCCCTCCATCATTCAATGTGCTCCTTCCTTATCTCCCATTTGTTACTTTCTCTCCATCATGCAATCTCCTTTTCACTTTCCCTCTCCCACTCTTCCTTCCCCATGTCATCAGATTTCTGTAGGCATGCATGAGTGGAGGAAGAGAGGGCAGCAAAGTCCAGGAGCCCATTTCCCAGCAAAAACAATGAGTCCTGTGGCACCTTAGAGACTAACGGATTTCTTTGGGCATAAGCTTTTGTGGGCTCCAAACCACTTCATCAGATACATGAAGTAGAAACTACAGTTGAGAAGTATCTATGCACATGCCAGGGTGGAGGAGGGCAAGTGCTAGCGAAGTCAATGCGGAGGGCAGATGGGGCCCATTCACACCAGTTGATTAAAGGAAGAGAATGTGTGAACAGAGACAATCACTTTTTGTAATGTGCTACCATTCCAAGTCCCTATTCAGATACCATCTGATTGTGTCAAGCTTACAAATCAGCTCCAGCTCTGTACTTTCACCCTGAAGTCTGTTTTTAAAGCTTTTTTTTTTTTGTTGAAGTATGGCAACTTTCTAGTTTGCTACTGACTGTCCATGGAAATGAAGCGTTCTCCTACTAGTGTATGGATGTTACCAATTTTGATGTCTGATTTGTGTCCATTTATCTTTTTACACAAGGACA
Source organism: Podocnemis expansa (assembly GCA_007922195.1). Lineage (NCBI taxonomy): Eukaryota > Metazoa > Chordata > Testudines > Podocnemididae > Podocnemis > Podocnemis expansa. The sequence continues at coordinate 28,889,456 of ML682007.1, forward strand.
GTCCGGTTTGGCCAATGTGTATGGCAGAGGGGCATTGCTGGGCCATGATGGCATATACCACATTAATAGATGTGCAGGTGAATGAGCCCCTAATGGTGTGGCCGATACGGATGGAACCTGTGATGGTATCACTGGGGTTGGTGTGGGCAGAGTTGGCAGTGGGGTTTGTTGAAGGGACAGGTTCTTGGATTGGTGTTCTTCTTGTATGCTATTCAGTTGCTGGTGAGTATTTGCTTCAGGTTGGGGGGCTGTCTGTAAGCAAGGAGATAGGCCTGCCTCCGAAGGCATCTTCTAGAATAGGTTGTAGATCTTTGATTTGTTGGATAGATTTTAGATGGAGGCTGTAGGTGATGGCCAGTGGTGTTCTGTTGTTTTCTTTGTTGGGCCGTCCTGTAGTAGGTGGGTCCTGGGAATCCATCTGGCTCTGTTAAACTTTTTTTTTTTTTCCACTTCCCCAGGTGGAAACTGTAGTTTTAGGAATGCTTGATAGAGATCTTGTAGGTGTTTGTCTATATCTGAGGGGTCAGAGCAGATCCAGTTGTACTTTAAAGCTTGGCTATAGACAATGGATCATGTAATGTATCCTGGGTGGAAGCTGGAGACATGTAGGTATGCATTGTGATCAGCTGGTTTTTGATATAGGGTGATGTTGATGCGTCCTTCCCAGCGCTTCCTCTTCTCAGACCAGTAGTGGGAATGAGTCCTGTAGTTCCTCCACCTCACACCAACAGCACTGGTAATGGAGAACGGTACTTTGGATTGCCTTCCCTGGTAGTGTCTCAAAGCAGCATCCCTGTACCACAGGCGTTCAACTGCCAGGGGTCTTCCAGCAGGTTCACAGACTGAGTGGAGGTCTCAAACACATGGGCCACATGTGGCCCTAGGAATTACCACCTGCAGCCCTCAACAGAGCCGGAATTCAGGGGGTGCTGATCTCTGCGGTCTGCACCCCGCCAGCTAGGATCTGGCAACCAGGCTGCGGCTGCCTGCCTCCCACCTGGAAGTGCTATCACAGTGCTTCTGAGCCAGGCCATGCTTCCCCTCAACCATGGCCCCTTGGCCCTGCTGGGGCTGGGAGCATTTCTCCCAGCCTCTGGGCTGTACTTATCTGCCTCTACTGCGGAGCAGCCAGGCCTTTCTGAGCCAGCTCTGGCCTGCCACACGCAAGGCAGGCACTGGCCAGGGCTGGTGCTCGCTGGCAGTGCAGCTTGGCCAGCTGGGTTTCCAGTGGTAGTGCAGGGTCGGGTCCCAGTAATAGATTGGGGTCCATGGCGGCAGCTGGGGTGCCAGCTCCCAGCATGCAGCAGCTGAGAGCCGGGCTATGGCTGCTTGCCTCCCCTCAGGGGTTGGACTTGCAAGCAGCTCTTTCTATTTCTGTCTTTCTTTCTCTTCTTTTTTCTGTCTTTCTTTCTTTACTGTTTTCTTCCTTGTCTCTTTTTTCTTTCTTTCTCTTCCTTCCTTACTCGTTCCTTCTTTCTTTTCTTTTTCTTTCTTGTTCTCTTTTTCTTCCTTCCTTCCCTCTGTGTCTTCCTTTCTCTTCCTTCCTTCTTTCTTTTTCTTCCTTCTCTCCTTTTTAAAAAAAAAAAACTAAAAATTTTTATTTTAATTATAAAAGCTTTCTAAAAATTAATTTTTATTTAAAATTCAGACAAATTCAATCTATTAAACCCAAGTAATTAATTCTATTTATAGTCACTTTGAAGTCAAATAATTATTTTTTAATTTAGTTTTAATTAAATGAAGTGGTTGCCCTGCTGTATGAAAAGGTTTCAGTAATGAGGCTGTCAGACCAAAATCCTAGCCCGCATGTGGCCCTCATGATGGTTTGAGTTTGAGACCCCAGTCTTAGAGGAACCGGTCTATTGGTTCTTGGAACAATACTGTTCTACCAGTAGAGGGCAAGAATAACCAATGAAATCTAATGACTGGCAGACAGAGTCTATTGGACCATAATGGAATTTCCACTATGGATACTGGAGTATTGGCACAGAATCCAGGTTTTGCCATATTCAATTTACAGTGCTTTATATACTTAATTATATATCACTTTCTTTTGATCCAGTTCTGAACAGTTAATTAATTATTTTGTGTCAATGGTGGCAACTTCCAAAGGAGTGACCCTGTTAGTCTATTTCGGCAAAACAAATGAGTCCTGTGGCACTTACAAAGGTTAACAAATTTATTACAGCACAAGCTTTCATGAATTCTAACTTACTTTCTTAGATGCATTACATGAAAACTGTAATATTCCAGGTGTATATGGACACATTTTAGGACTTTTGTAATTCATTCATAACTCAGAGTTTCATCCCAGGAATGGGTGGGTGAGGTTTTGTAGCCTGCATTGTGCAGGAAGTCAAACTAGATGATGGTATTGGGCCCTTCTGACCTTAGACTCTATGAGTCACCTGAAAGGTGAGGTTACAAGATCATTTCAAAAGTAAACACATGAAGGGCGATTACAAGGTCAGTTCAATTCAGACTATGTAGCTGTGGACTATTAATAATACATGAGAAGGTGGGAATGTTTAAAGAGGGAAGATTACCTTTTGTAGTGAGCCAGGCATTCCCACTCTCTGTTCAGATCCAGACTGCTAGTGTCTAATTCACATATGAATTCCAACTTTTCAGTTGTATGCTGAATTCTGGTCTTGAAGTCTTTTGCTGAAGTATGGTAAATTTCATGTCTGTTATGGAGTGTCCAGGGACATTTAAGTGTTCCCCTACTGGTTTTTGAATATTGCCATTCATGATGTCTGATTTGTGTCCATTTATTCTTTTGCACAGAGATAGTCCAGTTTGGCCAATGTATAAAGCAGAAGAGCATTGTTGGCACATGATGGCATATATGACATTGGTACAAGTGCAGGTTTATGATCCTCTGATGGAGTGGCAGCTTTGATTAGGTCTTAGGATGACTTGAATAGATATATGGGCAGAGCTGGCAATGGGGTTTGTTGCAGAGATAGGTACCTCACTTAGGGTTTCTGTTGTATGGTGAGTATTTGCTTCAGGTTGGAGGACTGTCTGAGAGGACTTGCCTACCTTCAAAGGCTTGAAAGAGTGAGCGATTGTCTTCCAGGGTAAGTTGCAGATCCTCGATGATGAGCTGTTTGGCTGGAAAGGCTGTAGGTAATGACCAGTGAAATTCTGACCAGTGAAGTTCTGTCATTTTCCATGTTGGGCCTGTCCAGTAGTAGGTGACTTCTGGGTACCTATCTGGCTTTGTCAATCTATTTCTTCATTTCCCCAGATGAGTGTTGTAGTTTTAAGAATGCTTTGTAGAGATCCTGAAGGTGTTTGTCCCTGTCTATGGGATCTGAGCATATGTGGTTGTATCTAAGGGCTTGCCTATAGACAGTGCATTAAAAACAGAATTCAGCATGACACTGCAGAGCTGGAATTCATATGTATGCTTGACACTATCAGTCTGGGTCTGAATAGACTAGGCATGGGTGGCCATCTTTAAATATTCTCACCTTCTCATGAATTGTTAATAGACTGCATCTACACTGTTTGAATTGAATAGACCTTGTGAACTATCCTTCATGTATATACTTATGAATTGATCTTGTAACCTCATCTTTTATGTGTATGTATACCTAGCATACTGCAGTTTTCACTTCATGTATCTGAGGAAGTGAGTTAGAGCTAATGAAAGCTTATGCTGTAATAAATTTCTTCGTCTTTATAAGTACCACAGGACTCCTTATTTGTTCTATGACCATGGAAGGCCCTCACTGACTCACAAGTGATGCCTCACATAATGCTTTTCAATACTGGCTCTGGTTAGCTGATGGATTTGTCACTTTCCAGTTCTGAAACAGGTTACACCTTTGTTTTGTGTGCACCCCAACTGAGTGAATTTTGAGTATGATGAGGTGTTCAATGTTAAAGGCAAAAAGAAATTAGGGACCTCAGAGGAATGAAGGTGAGAACTGAGGTGAAATCTTACTGAATCTGAATAGTTGCAGGGAAAGCAGATGATGCAGAATTTTTAGACAGACTTACAACATAGGCTGTGAGTGAAACACTGAGAGATTGAAAAAGATGAAGTATGGAAGAAAGATAAAAGGGAGATAGTGTAAATCTGGCAAGAATTTGGGATGTTTACTATGTGTGTTTTGTAATCCAGATTCTCCTCTTGGTCTTTGCTGCTTACTCCCGTCACTCTTTTAGGATCTGAGTCTAGAATGTGCAAGAAAAATGTTCATACTTGATCAGAGATGATAAAGCACCCTCAGAAATTGGGTCCTCTAATAAGTGATGGCTAATGGGGAGTAGCACTGAAGTGTTTAGTGACAATATACATGAAGGCTTCAATTCAGGCTTAGGTAGTATATTTAATATTGCTTGAGTTTTGTCTAGTGACTACAAGACAGGACTCCTTGATTCTATTTGTGGCTCAGGCTGACTGATTCTGTGGCTTTGAACAAGTCACTAATAACTTGAATGTATAGCACTTTCCTCCATACATCTCCAAGCACTTTGCAAAGTCAAGATGCAGAAGTATTTTGCAGATAAGGAGGCAAGTACAGAGATCCCTGATCATGGCTAGCCTCCATGTTCTTGCATAGTCTGTCTGCCTCTTGCCTTGGCATATTGGTTGAGCAGGGTGAGGATCTCTATGCAAGCAAGTGAGTGGGGACTGGACAGTCTCAAGTGGCTCTCCAGTGCACTAGCCAGCCAAGCTGAACAAGGTAGGGGAGAAGGAAGTGCTGCACATAGCAAGTAGCAATTATAAGTTATTTGTCCAGCAGTGAGGGGGCAGCAAGGAAAATAGTGACTGACTCAACTTTTTTTTAGTTTCATAGATTCCAAAGCCAGAAAAGACTTTTGTGATGGACTAGTCTCTATTGCCAGAGAACTTCCCCCCAATTTTATTCCTAGAGCAGATCCTTTAGAAAAAACCATTGTCATCTTTTAAAAATTGCCAGTGAGGGAGAATCCCTTGTTCCAATGGTTAAAACCCTTGTTATTAAAATATACAACTTACTTCCAGTTTGAATATTTCTGTCTTTGGTTTTCAGCTTTTGGATTATGTTATAACTTTGTCTGTTCAACTGACAAGCCCATTACAAACTGTTTGTTCCCCATGTAGCTATTTATAGTCACTTCACCCTTTGACATCTCTTTAAGCTAAATAGTTTGAGTTCCTGGAGCCTATCATTATATGGCATGTTTTCTAATCCTTTAATCATTTGTGTGTCCCTTTGAACCCTCTCCAGTTTATCTATGTCCTCCTTGAACTATGGACACCAAAATGGAATACAGCGTTCCAGCAGCGGTTGCCTTGGTGCCAAATGCACAGATATAATGACTTTCCTACTCCAATTTGAGATTTCCCTCTTTATTCATCAGAGGAGAGCATTAGTTCTGTGGGCCACAACATGCGCTCAGAGCTAACGTTCAGGTGATTGTTCACTATGGCCCCCAAATCTTCACCAAAGTCACTGCTTTCCAAGATAGTCCCTGATTCCATGAGTAGGGTTTCAATCCTTTGTTTCTAAATGGATACATGTATGTGTAGCTGTATTAAAATGTTGATTGTTCACATGCATTCAGCTTAACCAAGCAATCCAGATCACATTTTTTAATGCTTTCTTCCAGATCAGTAATAAAAGTGTTATTTAGTATAAGTCCAAGAATCAGTCCTTGTGGAAACCCACTAGAAACACAGGTGTTTGACAAGTCTGCATTTTCAGTTACATTTTGGGGCCTATTAGATAGTCATTTAATCCATTTAATTTGTGCTTTGTTAGTTTTTTATATGCATTGTTATTGTAGCCATGTTGCTCCCAGAATATTAAAGAGGCAAAATGGATGAGTTAATTTTATTGGACCATGTTAATTTTATATCATTCTAGTTATTTAATCAAAATGGTATATGGTACCAAATTATGCACCTTACAGTCTCTATATATATCAGCACTATTATCTTTATCAGCCAAACTTGTAATCTCATCAAAAGGAGATATAACAGGATCTGTTTTTCATAAACCCAGACTGGCTGGCACTGGACCGTCCTTTTATTCTTAATTAATCAGGGCCCATAGGAACTGTGTCCATGATTGAAGTCAGATTGACAGGCCATAGTTACCAGGTCATCCCATTTACCCCTTTAAAATATTGGCACAGTATACATTTCTTCCAGTCTTCTGAAACCTCAGCAGTGTCCCAAGACATATTCAAAATCAACATGAGAAGTCCAGCCAGTTCCTCATATTTTTGTCTTTTGTTTTAAAGCTCTGAAACGCAAGTTATCCTGACCTGATAATTTAGAAATATCTAACTTCAGTGTCTGCCATTGTACATCCTCCTGAGACAGTAGTGGAATGAAAGGAGTGTTACCATAGGATACAACTACATTATCTGTTTTCTCCCAAATAGAGAACTGAAATATTTATTGAACGCTTCTGCCTCTTCTGCATTATTATTTGTTGTTCTACAATTTCTACCTAGGTAATGGACCAATGCCATTGTTAAGGTTCTTTTTGTTTATAGTATACATCAAAATTCTTTATTGTCCTTAACCCTGCCAGCCAATTATTTCTCCTTGTCTCCCTTTGCTTTCCTTACCATTTTTACCATTCTTAACTTCTGATTTCATATTTATCAACATTCCCTTTCTTCCATTTGGTATATATTTTCTATAGTTACTTCTCCACTAAGACAGGTTGGTTTTTTATTTTTTTTAACCAATATACCCTTTCTCGATTGCGGCTTTTGGGGGCTTTTAGTTAAGTACTGCCAATTATCATTCACATTTCTCTCATTAAATTCTTCCTTCCAGCTCAGCTGGCTTATAATTGTTTCCCAAGAGTTCTCCCTGGGGCAGGACAGCTATATGGATCAAGATACAATCTAGCTGTTGGTGATTTGCCCATGATAACACATGGAAGCAATTGCACGATAAAGAGTATAAGCAAGAATTCCTGATTTCTAGCTTTCTACACAGCACCGCCAGAGAAGCATCCAAACTTGTGTTTTATTTGAACCAAACCATTGAAACAATTGTAGTTCACTCATCATTATGCAGAATGTATCCTCAAGTGATGAGAATAACTATAATTAGGCATTACTTCCAAAAACATGCAAGACTGATGAATAAGTGCTGGAAAACAAAAATGTAATACTCCTGCCTAATTGGTGTACAGTTTTCAAGCCAAATTAATTCGTAGCTGTGGCATTGTTGCAGATTTGCACTGGCAAAGATGAAAATGAAATTTGGCCCTTTGTCCCTAAACAGCTAGTGATTGTGAGCACTTTAAAGTAATGCCCTAAAACATCAATCCGTAATACATCAGATCTGCTAAATCCATGTAATTCTGCAGCAGTCAGCAGCCATCAATCAATAGCTTTTTATCCTCAAATTTTACAGATGGCACAAAATTATTTAGGATAGCTGGGGCTAGTGAGAATTGAGAAACTCTAAAGGGACCTGCCCAAGCTAGATGAAGAGGCAGCAGGATGGCAAATGAAATTCATTATTGACAAGTGCAGAGTGATGCACATTAAAAGAAAAAAATAAACTACTGATACACGTGTCTTGGTTCTAGATGAACTACATTCACTCTTGAAAAACAGCAGAGCATCATTTTGGCCAGCTCCATGATATCCTCTGCTTCATACACAGTGGTAGTGGGGAAAAAAGCATGGAACATAAAGCTTCTGTATTTCAGTATTTTGTATAATCTGATGGTATACCTGCACCTGGCATAATTTACTGTAAATTATCTCATTACCCCATCTGAAAAAGTACATCAGAAATAGGGTGTGAAGAGGTTGGGCATGTGGGGGAGGTGGATTTAGAGTTAGTTAATGAAAACGATTAGAGCCATAAAAACTTTTCCATATGAAGAAATTTAAATGATTTGGACTCTACAGTGTAGAAAGCAAACCAGCAAGGGGTAATGTGCTAGAGCAGTGGTTTTAAACCATGAGTTGGGACCCAGTACTGGGTTGCAGTGCCTCAATGCTGCATCACAATAGCCCCTGCTGCTGCCACTGAAAGACTGGAATGCATTGCTCAAAGATGTAATTGTTGGGACGCGATCATAAATGATTTTTTTCAATTGGGTTGCAAGAAAAAAAAATTTGAAAACCACTATGCTAGAGGTATATCAAATAGAAAATCATAGAGAAAACATTATTCATTTAGCCAAGTTCCAAAGAGGCAGCCATGTTAGTCTAGGAGTGGTCAAAGCATTGTAATTTGCTGTTACAGTGTGACCTGATCCCATGACTAACACTTCCCTGTATATATTTCCTACCATTCTGTAAGTTCCCCCATCTTCAAAGTGTCTGACAAAGTGGGATTTTCTCTCACGAAAGGTCATGCAATAAATAAAATTGTTAGTCTTTAAGTGTCATGGGACTCCTTGTTTGTTTTATCGTTTGTTTATCCACTGTTGTAAGGAACAAGGGAACATTGAATCAAAATTGAGGGTTGATTTTAAAAACTAATTTTCTATAACACGTGTAATTAACCTGTGAATCTCTTTGTTGCAAGCTATCATGAAGTCTTTTATAAAATATATCTGGATAAGGAGAGTATCCACACTGATATGTTCAAAACAAAATAAGAATTGTAACACCCCCCATTTTCCAGAGAATAAATCAATTACTAACTACCTGGACACAGAAAGAAACTTGCTCTGTGGAAAGGTTGTTCTGTATTGGTTCATTGCAGGCATTTCTGATCTATCTTATGATTCATTTTGGTCTCATCCACTACAGCAGTTCTTTTGTTCCTACAAAATCTTTTTCATTGTACATTATTTTGAATGATCTTTATATAATAGCAGCATGTGCTCCCCAAAGGTACACATTGCACACACAAAACATAAGCCTTTATTGCAATTAATTGCAGTATTCTAAATTTTTTTACTGCCTACAGGAAATACTATGTGCCAGGCAGCAGCAAGAAAATGTGTCTGTATCATCAAGAGATCTATCAGTTTGAATGTGTTTGTGATTTTTTACTTGCATTGTCGTTGTTTTCATTTCAGCTGATGGCAGACATAGAGCTTTTTCTGTTGATTCGTCAGGGAGTTAAACACTTCCATATAATTAAAAATATCTGTCTAGTTCTTGGATATTGTTCTGCCGAAGATGTGGTGCTATGGCTAGAGCATAGGACCAGTAACTTCTGCTCATAAATTCTAATCTCTGCTCTGCTGCTTATTTTTGGTGTCAATTGCTTAATCATTCTGCTCCTCTGTTTACCTGGCTGCTAAATGGAAATATATTACATATCTCCCTAGCATGGTTACTGTATGTTGGTGAAGTGAAGACACTGTTGTCCTTAACTGAAAGTTTGTTATAGAAGAGGCTTGTCCAACTGCAGCCCAGGAGCCAGACTCTGGCCCACCAAGGGCTTTTATCTGGCCTGTGGAGAGCTGCTGCAAGAGCCTGGAAAGCTGAGCCAGCAAGGTGCTACGTGGTGGGGGCTGGGGGTGCATGAGCAGAGCTGGCATTGTGCTCATTCTGGTGTGAAGGGAGTGGAGGAAAACTAAGCCCAAGGGCAAGCAGAGTGCAGGGGAAGGAGAGCAGTGCCGAGTGGGGGTGAGCAGAATACAGGGGGGCAAACACAGGACAAACTGCAGCAGTTCTGGGGGAGTGAAGGGGCAGGGGACTAGTGCGGCAGGTTGGTGGGACCCAGCTACTTCCTGACCTGGACATCCCTCAGTTCTGCTCTCCTCCCACAATCCCTAACCCCAGCACCCCTGGCCTTCCCCTGGCCTTAGTGGCAAAAACTCTTCTGTAGAGATTGCTACCCATCAATGTTTCTGGTATAGAGATGCCCAATGCCAAAACCTATGACCCCCACAGAACTGCCAGGGTTTCTGTCCCTCTCTGTCTGACTCTGTTTTCCTCTCCTGCTCCCCAGCATTGCTCTCCTTTTCCTGAGAAGTGCTTGGCAGGGGGTGAGGAGAGCAGAGTTGGTGGGGTCCCTGTCAGGAAGTAGCTGAGTCCTGCCACCCTGCTGCTCTGCTCCCCCCACCTCACCCTTCCTCTGCTCCCCTGTCCTGCCTTGCTCCCCATGCTCTGCCTTGCCCCCTCACACAGGCACTCCTGTCCTCCCTTGTCCTCTGAATACAATGCAAGCAAAAGCAATGCCAAATATCACACTAATCATTCTTTTATTAAAGTTTATTAATGAGATCTATTTGCATGTTTTATCTCTCAAAAATTTTTCTCAGCAGCCCCCCAACTGAGAAAAGAATTGCAATGTGGCGCCCCACCCAAAAAGGTTGGACACCCCTGTTATAGAACTTCAGAATGTATTAATGCCGCAGAATGTAATTAATGCCGGAGACGTCCAAAAGTGGGGAATCCAAAATTAATTTGAGACTCATGGAATCTTAGGCTTCACTTTGGGCCCCATGAGTAATTCAGAGAAAACATCTATGTGTAGATGAGCTATACATTCCTTAGCTCTACAGACAATCAATATTTTCTTCATCTTCTGAAGAAGATCTGGCTATGGGCTTCTGTGCAGGTTCATGTGGGAGAGCTGAGTGAGCAGCACTTCTTCTTGTTTTATGAGATGTACTTGTTTAAATCCCAGCACAAGTATTTTTCATGAGTTTGATGCTACAGTAAAAACTTCAACCAACTTCCTGATCAATTATTCCTGACAGTTTGAACATTAAAGTAAAAAGAGAAAGCTCATCTTTTCAGTTAGTTACACACCATAGGACCAGGGCATTGTGTGAATAGCTGCATGCTGACAGCCATCCGTGCAGGAGGTGGTCACCGCAGAAGCTGCTTTCATTGGCCTTCTCTACCAGGTGACCCCAGTGGAAAGCCCAGTACAGGATAGACAGAACAGATGCATAATATGTATTGTCTTTCCTAGTAACCAACAGGGAATTCAGACTGAGGCTGTACTCATCTGAGTGGAGCTCTTTTGCACAGTGAAACCCTCATCATAGGGGCTAAGATGACATGGTGAGTGTGTGAATCCCAGGTAACAGGGCTGAAATTGGGGCTGTGTTATCAAGGACTAGGGAGGTCTTGCAGCTTATGCAGTGAGGCAGCTTCCAAGGGCATGGTGCTGGCTTCCAGGGAACCTCCAAAATCCTTGGACCATGGGACTTGCCCCCCCCCACAGAACAATATGGAGGAAATGCTAATGGCACCCATTATTGCCAACACCACATGCTCAAGAACCATGAGTAAGGCTGTAAACAAAATCATAAGACTGGTTTACAAAGGAGGAGAGTTTTTAAAAAAGTGGATCATTTTTTATTTTCTTTCTAGTTTTAAACTTTTAGGATGCACTGAGGTCAAGTTTTCCCTGCCACCAAGAGAGCTAAAAACTTGCTTGTAAACAATGAAATGTGAGATTTTTCTTGTAATCACTTCACTTCTCTCCAGGAGCTGGAGAGCTGTAAGAAAAAAAATCAACTATCATAAGCTTCCTGACAAAACTATGATAGCTGACAATTTTGGGAACCTCAGAGTTTTCTACTTCCTTTCTTGTTGATCTGACCTGTATTCCAGTTATCCATGTGCCAGGTGCACAGGCGGGTGAAACTGATTCAAGTTGTGATCTGAAGGTATAATGATAATGAGTAGAAGAAAAGAGGGAAAATACAGATTTAGTGATAATCCCAGAGAACTACATGAAGACAGTTCAATATACCAGTATTTAGAGAAGGATGTATAAATCGTAAGGATTCATTTATAGAACAAATTTCATCTCTTTTTGCATATTGTTTATGAAGAGATTGGAGTTTTCTTGAATGTATTGTACAGAACTACTCACCAAGCCAGTTCTGTGAATATTTCTGGGGTGGTAACTCATTCAACATCATTTTGTTGTGTATATTTGATGTTCAAATGTGGAGCTGTTTTGATTGGGTGTGTAGTTCCCATGGTATGGTTCAACTCCCTGGGCTGATGAACACAACTCTAAATATCAGGTTGTGGAAACTCTAATTTAAAGATGAGGGGGGAGCCGTTTTCTTGTCACCTCCCCCACACACACTTTCTTTTTTTATTTTTTGAAAAATTTTCTATCCTGCCTTGATATGAAATAAAGACCATGTGTGTGCATGTCTTAGACTTAGTGACCCAGCCCCAGATAGCCCATAACTTGACGGTTACACTACTCACCTTGATTGTGCAAGACCTGGATTCACATCTCTGCTCCAGATCAGGCAGGGACTTTAACCTGGGTCTCCCACATCCATGGTGAAAGTGCCACAACCACCAGACTATTCCAGATTATGTATGTAACTGTGTGGACCTGATAAACTTTCCTTGACTAAAGGTTTGTCAAACCTATTATGTTTCTTCAGGAAGTTTCAATGACTTAGCATTTTCTGCTGGAAAAACTAGTTTGTGGAAATATTCCCCATCAGCTCTGTATTAGTTCAGGATCACATTAGCTACATTTCGCATGTAGTTTGTACCCTTTTTAATTCACATTTCTGAAATTTTAGTTTGATTAGTTTTTGTTCATATGACTGGGAAAAATCTTTTTTTGTGCTAGAATAGGTTTTTCTTTGTGGATAAATGTATCTGAGGGCAAATCCTATCTGTCGTGAGCGAACACATTCATACCAGAAGGACTCCCTTGACTGCTATCTAGTCTACATTCAATTATGTAGTAGGAAGTGACAAGAGAAAACAGAGCAAAATCTACTAGGCTGCCTGTAAATCTGCCCTACATCTTTCTCACTTCCTCTGACAGGAAGGAACCCAGATATTATTTTAAAATATGTGGTCCAAATTCATAATGAAATATAGCAATATGTTTGTGTAAAACAAGACCAGATAAAATTTTAAATACATTTTTAATTCCTAGGCATGCTTATATTATGTGTTTCTCCTGCAAATTCTCCTCATGCTCTTTCTGAAAGCCTTAATACATGATGATTTCTTGAGTTTTGCTCCTGTTCATAAAGTTTTGGTCTCCCAATAAGGGAACAGAAATCATGGCATGTAACTTAAAGATCAGTCATTAAGATAGAATGTTGAATATCTAATGGGGCAGATGCTACAAAGAATACACAAAACTTCTTTGGACTAACTACATTTTTAAACAGGAATGGTCCTTACACCAAACACATGAGCACTAGATAAGCATCTGTATGAAAGTATAGTTTTGACTGACTACTTATGAATATTAATAAATTTGCAAAATCTTGATATATCCATGGGCAATCTGTGTCTGGAAAAAGATCAAATACATCGTATAAATTGTTTGCGGCTAATAGCATGATCACCTCTAAAATTCAATAATGTTTCTTTCAAGATGGCTTGTTTCTGAATCTCTCCAGGTTCTTTAAACCCTAATCAACCCTTTCCACATGCGTATGACATTCTGGTAGCACATATTTTTCTTGTTGTGCTAATGAAAAACTAAGGTACAGAGTTCACATGAAGGAGGAGAAATTCTTTAGCAGACCTGTGAATAGACACAGCTCTCCCAAAGCCCAAGCCAGCATTTTGACCACCCTTAAGGGAGAGAAAGCCACCTCCTTTTCTCTTCTGTAACTTAAATAGCCTCAGAGGTCCCTTTTGTCACAAAGTACAGTGTTTAGAGATGTAACCAGCTTCATGGGTGTGTTTACTGTACAATCAGGGCAGTGACTGCACCCTGTGTAGACATACTCAAGCTACACAGTGTGAATCCCAGCAGCAATGGAGACACAGCAGCACTAGTTTCACCGTGGGCTTAACAGTGCTGACCAGGACCCCAGGTACTTGCTCAGATGGCTAGCCTGCACACAAGTCCATTTTTCCATGCCTTTTCTGATACAGAAACTTGAGCTAGCTAGATCAAAGCTGGTACCTGTATGATTCTACATGCAGCAAGCATACCCTTGCAGCATAGACATACCCTTTGTTCTGTTTCCACTCAGGTGCTTTCATTAAAAACTCCTTTGTTCTTACTCAACATCCATTGGACTAGACTTCTTCCTCTGAAGAAATACTGTCTTGCTCCACTCTACAGTTTTTCCAGTGTTCTTAAGTTACCTTGTTCTTGGTACAAATAATCATAAAGAAGGTAGAAGCGTTGTAGTCAAGCACCATAATATCATTTTGAGGCTATATTAGCTGGACATGAACACATTGCTTTGGACCCCTGAAGTGTAAAGTATGTCCCTGACATGTCTTAAACACAGACAAGTGGATCTTTAGAGAAACAATGACTGAGCAGAGGTAGGAGTGGTGAAGAATCTGGTTGGGAAAAATAGGGAGTAATTTCCTGAGCACAAACGTGAGCCCCAATGATCTGATTCTCCTCCTGACTCGTTTTCAGTTTTTGTTCCTGTAATATGGGGATAATAAAATCTATCTGTAGGGCTGCTGTGCGAATCACTTGATGTTTATGAAGTGCTTTAAAGATGAAAAGTAGTAAGTGTTGTTGAAACCCTGTAGTAATAATCCTGAGAATTTTCCAGCCTAGTTACAAACTGTACTCTCCCATGGTGATAAAGAAAAAATGCATGACATCTTATTCATTGGTGGTGAAAAATTGCCCAAAGTAGCCAGCCCAGGAAAATGTTGTAAGCTATAACAAACTGCATCATTCTTTGTCTTGCTTACCTGCCTGCAGTTGTGAGACTAGATTTTGGTCCAATGAGACGTGTGTGTGTGTGTGTGTGTGTGTGTGTGTGTGTGTGTGTGTGTGTGTTAATTCACGGAGTATCAGAACCTACTACAGTTACCTGCAAATGGAGTTGTTGCTTTTAGCTCAAGTGGTACCGGTGTTCAGAAATCCTGGGTCCTGTGATGAGTGGCTTGTCAGTGAGATACTTAGAATGCTTCCTGCTTGATGTCCTAAAAGCAATATTCACAATGAAGCATCAGCATCAGTAGGGTTACAAAAGATACCCAAAACAAAACAGAGAAAATAGTTGCTGTTTACACAGATTGGAAAAAATCACATGTGATGTTGCTGAGGAAAGCTAAATTGTTCAGGGGCAGAGTAAACTCTTGGGGGAATTGCCCTGGTGGGAGACAGAATAAAACTGTAGATTACTGTTAAATGCAGAAAACTGCTTACACATGAGAGAGAGAGAGAGAGAGAGAAGAAAAAAAGAAAGAGAAATGGGGGGAAGGATGAGAATCGCGCTGGGAGAGAGAGACGGAGAGAGAAAATGAGCCATACACATATTGAGCAGCAGGGAGAAAAGCTTCAGACAGACGATTTCCCAGCTTTAGATGTCTGCCAGTTGTTGGGCTAGCACGCCAGTGGGTATCTGTGTGGTGCCTGAAAGGATGTGGAATAAAGGAGAGTCAGAGGGACTCCAGACTTTAGGGATTGTGGTGGTGGTGTGCTCTTCCCTGAAACTTTTGCACTACCTCGGGCTAATTGACTTGTCAGATGGTAAGAAAACCTCCAAGTTTTCCAGCTCCTATTTACTTTTATTTAAGTGAATTTCAACAAAATCACTGTGAATAGCAGGTTATGGGAAATAAAGCATCAGGTTTTCAGTGCACTGATTTCTCATCCTCTTCATTCCTAGTAAGTCATATGGTCTTTGCTGCTTGGCATCAGGCTTTTGTGCTTTTGTTTCAAGGGCTTGTGTTAGCTTTTGGAATGTTACCATAGCTGAGGGGAATTTTATGTTGTATTTGCTGCACATACTACTTTTCTTTTAAATAAATATTATTTTTATTTCACCCTCTATCTGGGAATGAGAAGTCTCTTTTGGGATAGTGGAAGCACTTCTGATAATTAATTCAGTGATTTGGTGTGGTTCACTAAAAACAATAATCTCATGACTCTTTTGAGACCTAAAGAAAATAAACCACTGGAATGTGTGTAGCACAAAGGAAACTTTTTTCTGTGAGTATTTCTTATTCTAGAAACTTCAGAGACTTATAGGAGAAACCAGATGCAAAATAAATTAAGCTGAAAAAAGTTTCTCATTTGATGAAGTATCCTAGGAGATTTGTCTCTTTCTGTCTTTCAGATTTAGTAAAGAAATATTTTTTCTAAGCTATTCAATAGGAACAGGCAAAGCATATGTATTTTAACTATTTAAGTAAACTTAGACAATAGGAGGGTGTTTACTAATAGCACAGTAACATTCACCCCATGATGAAATTTATTTTTAAAACAGCCATCGATATGAAATAAATACGAATATTTTTAAAAATGAAGGAAAGCCAGTAGTGCCTGGCAGTTCTCCAGGAGTTCACTCATGCATAAATGATTAACACTACCAAGTTTTCCTAACAGAGGAACAGAATGAGCTGAAATCATAACAAAGGCAGCAGTTTCTTGACACGGGTTTCCTTTGAAATATGGCTTATAGAAAACTGACAGAATATTTAGTGAGAAATTAGAGAGAGATACATGAATTACTATTTCCCTTAAGTATAAGTTTTGTCTTTTACTGAATGATGTTGGGAGGAAAGGCAAGCATATTAATTTTAAAACAGTCATTGTAAAAATCACTCTGCTACAAGATATCAATAGCAAAATATTGAAAGGATTTTTACTGAGAATGTTAGAGTAGACGTTTTATGGTGCATGTATTTCAATATGTATATGTCTGGGTTTTCTTTATAGCAGAAATAAAATACGACAGCTTTAGTCTACCCTACCGTGAACTGAACTCCAGTGAGATCAGGACCTCCACCCAAAAAGCTTAACAGTAACTATCAATTTCAAAAGATACTGAAGCAAACACTCGCCTCCATAAAATGTGTTGGGAGGAATATAAAATGGATTCTGAGGCAGTTATAGCATTGTCTGTGTCTGTGCAAGGACATTTCTATATTTTTTTTCCGGAGCTACTGTACTTCTGGTCATTCCAATGTGTGTCTTTTTAAAATAGGTAACTTACCCAGACCAGTCCACAGTGTTGCCCCAGGAAAGTCAAATGAGGGACAGATGAAAAAGTCGCCTATTCAAAGGGAAAGGGAAGTAATAACTGACAGAAGATGTACTGTTGTACAGCAATGACATTTATCTACCTCTGCTATTTTCTACACTCTGTTGGTATTTTAGTCAATAAATTATCCTTTATTGCTTTCACTAAACTCTTCTTGATGCAGATTTCTAAACAAAGTGTAACGCTATCCTTCAGTTCATTCAGGTACAGAACACAGCAATGTTGTGCCTCATAAATCTTTGCAGTAAGCTCTATAGTTAGGACTTCTCGTGGTCTCACTGACAAACTAGAGAGACACCATAAAATAAACCTTTCCAGTTTTATTACTTTATTTTTTTCTTCTCAACTTAAGAATTGTCCCCTTAGGAATCAGTAGAAGTATGAGAAATATGCAGTTACCCTTCACAAGTTCTAGGAGTTTTTCGTCCAACCTCCTTTAGGGCCTGAACTCTTTATCCCCTACTTATGCAGAGTAACACTTACACATGTGGGTAATGGTACTGATGTTGCATGAGTAAGTTCTGCAGAGATCAGACTCAGACATGTTTAAGTTCAGCATTAAACTTTTGGTTTGACTTGGTAGGCAACTGTGGTATTGGAGCTCTGATCATAGATTGCAGCATGAATATTTCTAACTTGTCTTTATGTTCAGTGTAGATAATCACTGCTTTTGTTTATCTAGAGGCAAAGTGATTCCACATGGGGTTTCATGACTTCATGAAAATTAGACATTGCACCGCTTAAGCAAGCGGGCTCCTAAGTGCCTGAATTGATCATTTTATTTCCTTTTAAATTTGTACTATACCGACTCCTTCAGGTAAAACATGCTTATTTAGAAACCGCTCGATCATTGCTTTTCCTCAAGAAGCTATTGGATACCAGTTCTGCCTTAGACTGATATGGGAAGCTGGGTTTAGGGAGTAGTAACTGCTATGTGACTGGCACTTCACGAAGTGTAAGACCCTTCTTAGAAATTCCTGCAGTTGAAAATACATACAAGTCTTAGCATCTTGTCTCCCAGCTTCTGTTTCCTAGTAATATTTCATAAATAAGGTCTTAATCCTGCAATTAGTCCCATGAAGATGGGTCTGTGCCAGGATTCTTTGAAACCAATGTAGTTTGGCACAGGTGCAGAGGTCTATCTCTGCTGAGCTTTGTTATAAGATTACAGACTAAGAATCTAATAAAGACTCTGAGCAAGACTTAGACCTGTATAAAACTCTAATGAAACCTTAACTGGGGAACACAATGGTTCCATTGGAGATTGGCATTGGAGTTGTGCTTTCCTTCCAGCCTGAAATCGATGGGTATGATATCCACATACCCTGAGCCCAGTAAATTCTTGTAAGGAGCAACTTCTGTGATCAGAGCTGTGCCAAATGCAAGACTTTCATTTCATAGCATTTCACGTTGAAGGTTTCATTATTTATTGTTGTGCAGCCTCTTCTGTGCTTCTACTTCATTCATAATTTCAGTTTCATATTGATTAGTACCAAATTTGCTTGAAAGAGAAAACCAACTCTGAAAAAAATGATGGAACAATCGATTATTAGTTTCCTAGCAAGTATGTGGATGCAGCCATAATTATTCACATTAAATGACATTCATGCAAATATTTTGTGGTAATATATGATTGTTAAAGGACCAAGAACTCTCCTCATAAAAGCAAGTGCTAGCTATTTTAGAACTGGTTTATGAATTTGTCGCTAAATCTTCTTGCTTTGTTGAATCATCCATTGATCATGTTGATATCCTTGCAGTACTGGTAAATTTTATATAGAATATAAATAAATATAGATCAAGTATGTGTGTGATTTTGAACAACTATCAACATTGTTTAAATAATACCACCGCCAAGTTTTAAAGTCCCAAGAATAAAGTACTGTTTTAAAGTGCTATTTAAATATTGCAAGTCAGAGGTAAAATTTTTAATTCAACAAAATTTGTTGTGAGCCCCACAGTATGTGTGTTTCTGTCTGGTGGGGCTATCTCCTAAGCTGTTCTCTGTTACTTCACGAGAGGAAACTGCACAAGTGACTGATTTGTCCTCAGTTCAATGGGTTGTGGGTTTTGTGCTCTAAAACTGTCTCAGTGTAAAAGGTTTGCAACCGTTTTACTCATGTGCGTGATTCAGCTATTTGTAAGTAATGTATAATCAATCCGTGGAACTCATTGTTTCATGATATCAGGAAGGCAAGTAGTTTAGTAGAACCCTGAAAAGAATGAGTCAGATGGTGTGTCTGACTAGGAATAGCATATCCTGTTACATTAGCTGGAGCGACAATAAGACAGTTCATTTTAGCCTGTCCGAAAGTTCACTTGGAAGTGTGAAATCACAACAAATCCAGAAAAGTTTAGGTCTGGGCCTAGGCCCCTAAAGTGTTGCAGATCACTACAGTTGCAGTGTATACAGTCCTAGCTCCCAGTCCTTGGCCCCTGTGAAATCAGTGAACCTGTGACAGGCTGCTCCCCAGATCTGGTCTGGTGTGCCACTGTGACCCCCTGATTCCAACTCCTGAACCCCAATTCATCTCGCTTTGCCAAGCAACAGCTCACTCAAGAATCCAGCCAGCCAGCCTCTTGTGTCTGATCAGTCCAAGGCAGTGAGTGGGTATGTCTACACTATAAAAGCAAAGTCAACTTTATTAAGTTGACTTAATAAAGTCTACTTAAAGTCGACGTTAAGTAGACCATATTAAGTCAACTTAGTAAGGCTACGCTACATTAAGTCGACTTTATAAAGTAAACTTTAAATGGGTGTCCTGGGTTAATTCGACTTTATAAAGTCGACTTAGTGGCCCCATTGCACTAAGTCGACTTCATTAAG
The DNA here is from genome assembly GCA_007922195.1 of Podocnemis expansa. Taxonomy (NCBI): domain Eukaryota; kingdom Metazoa; phylum Chordata; order Testudines; family Podocnemididae; genus Podocnemis; species Podocnemis expansa. Next base: position 28,909,151 of record ML682007.1, read on the forward strand.
TCGACTTAGTAACTCCACATTGCCTTAAGTTGACTTAATAAAGTCGACTTAACTGTAAAGTCAACTTTACCTGATGCTAAAGTCAACTTTATTGCTCTGCAATGTAGACAGAGCTTTAAGTCGACTTAAGAACCCTTAAGTCGACTTAAACATACAGTGTAGACGTACCCAGTGTGCTCTCTCCATTCATGTAGGGAATGGAACCCCAGCCGCAGTTACCACACCAGGAGCCACTGTCTTACAAGGATGGGGACCCACTCCTTGTCACTATACACTCAAGTTCATCCATTTAATAAAGAAATGGATTGTGCCCAGCCTTCATCACTCATACCCTCTAAAGTCCAAAAAGCTTTAGATAAAACAACGATTACTTTATTGATCAGATTACAGTTTTAAGTGAGAAAATGGCCAATCAAAGGAGGATCATAATATAAATGAGTCAGGAGTGACCACAGAGAAATAAACGGTAAAACATGCATACTAAACTAATATCTCTACCTAAACTGAACTCATAGTTCAAGTTCATGCTCAGGATGTTCAGCTGTCTGATGTTTGTACAGCCAGTCTCTGCCTGAGACCAGGCAGGGCCCAGATTTGCTTGAAGTTGTTTCAAGATGGACATTCCCAGGCAAAAAGCTCCAAACTTTTCCAAGTGTCTCTCTTTGTTTCCAAACCCCCTTGACGTCACCCTTTCTGGTAAGAGGTGATCTCTTTGTCCTGTCTGAGCCAGGGACCTCAATTAGCATAGTCTTTGTTGCCTCTTGCAGGTCTTTGCTTGCTCGTAGCTGTGACTGTTTCATGCTGCTGGAAAAGAGTTCTGTCTCCCTCCCAAGCCATGCAATACGTGCCACATATCTAGTACACACATGATGCTGCAGGAAACATGATACCATAGTAATTATGTAGAACACGTTATAAACATTATTAAAAGGAGCCTTACACAGCCTAATTGGTATACAATCATACAATCACAGTGCACAAGCAAACAAAAGTTAAGCAGATCATACCCTGGAGTGCATAGAGGTGCATCTCGTGACAGACCTGTTCTATAAAACTCTGGGACCCAACTGACCGTACCGTTACTGTCCTTGGCGAGAAGAATAGACATCAGTCACTGTTCCTGCAGTAGGCCTAAGATCAGATCCTGAGGGTTTTTAGAGAGCACTGCAAACTTCTGTCACTTTATCTCATCAAGGGATTTACTAAGCTCTTTATCCACATTCCAGAGGCAGCAGAAGCCAGGGCTGGGTAAGCTTCCGGCACATGTATACAAAGCGGGATGGTAGAGGGCAGTCCAGAGTACTCTGAGAGGTGAGGAGATGTGGGTGTATGCCTGGAGAGTTGAGTTCTCTAAAACTGGAACCCTCCAAATGAAATCTGAAGGATGTGGCATCCTGTGCCATCTGATTTGTGTGTAGCCCTGGACAATGAACCCTGCTGGATTCACTGAGCTCAATCATCAACCTTTACATTGAAATAGCAAACCTTTAACCAGTTTCATTGTTAGATATATTATGGGAGGATTGATCCTTCTTTCAAATCATCCTGCATTAGCCATTGCAGAAGACAGAATACTAGATTAGATGGTCTGTTTGGCTATGATGATTTGAAAATTTGTTTGTACAACTACAGAGTAAGATCCAAACAAGGCAGTAGGAATTGGTAATTACAGGTCTGGCTTGCTGAGCGGTGAGACACATCTCACTGCCTCCCAGATGGCATATTTAAGTGTATGCTGCTTTATGCCTTTGTTATGGACATAAACCTTTTTCACTCCTATTGCAAACTAGCAAATTCCCTCAGATCTTATGGTCCATGGTCAAGGGAGACTCACACTTCAGAAAGTATGTGAATGTGCCTTTGTTTGTTATGGAAAGTGTCTTAAGCAAACAAACAAACACATCACAAGCAAGAATTATACTATGGCCCTTCCTGCAAATTCAAACATAACCACAGCTGGGATTGAGAGGAACCATGGGGATGTCGCAATTTGCAATCAGAGTGTTGGCTCCTGGAGTCCTTCTGATCTCAATTTATTTTTACAGGGCTTGTTTTTTTAGACACAAGCTCCAGGTGGGACTCAGAATTGTCAGAGGGAATGTCTGCTCTTGACTTGATGTGTGGGGAACTTTTATGCATGTAACTCAGACTGCATTAAAAATAACAGAGGCACAAGAGAGGCGATACAAGCCTGGATGAATGCCAAGCTGCATTTTTACCATGCACTATTTCAAAGAACTTCAGAGATAATGAAAGGAGAAGACAGAAAGAGAAGAGGTGTGATCCAGTGAACTGGGACTTTGTTTCTGTGACTCCCTTATTTCTTCTCCCCACTATTTAAAGGGGGAGAAAATAAGGAGACATGGAATCATTTGTCATACCTAACAGATCCTGAGCTAGTGGTAAACTGCACCATGGGAAACTCTTCCCTATGGTTTCCTGACTTGGGTATAGGCAAGGTAAGTGTAGATTCTGCTCCTTCCCTCCTTCTGGGGATTCTGCCCAGGCATAGCAGTGTCTTAGGCTGTACAGTGGCCTGATGGAAGAGGACACATCAGAGATGCATTAAATCAGCCCATCTTCCAACTTCTCTCACCACATGGTGTCCTCCCATTGGCCTACTTTTCCAGCTTGGTTGGGTTCTTATCCACCCCCCCCCCACACGCGCACACACTCTCCATGTGAGAAAAGAACAATGTCTCCACTTTCTGCTATTCTACCCTCCTCACTTCAAGGCAGAGAACTGACCTGAGTCCTTGCAAAACATTGGGGATGAAATTAGCCTTCCTAGTATTAATGGGGTGAGCCTACCTTAGATCTTTCTAAGATACCCGTCACCAGGGATTTCCCTTACACACACACACACCCCAGTTGTCAGCTAGCTAGTTTATAGTGACCAAATGACTGGACTGCACTGAACTTACTAAGAAGTAAGGAAAGCAAACAAGGAGTCCGGTGGCACTTTGGCAAATTTAAGGAGATTCAGGCACCATATCAGATTGCTACTCAGTTAGGGGGCGAGGGACAGATGTTTGCTTAATGTTTTGGGCTCTCCCTTACAAGAAGTATCTGATTATCAATCAGCTCTATCTTTTAACAAGTATCACCACTAGTCACCACATACAACCCCCAAGTCAGACCTCTGCAACAGATCATTAAGGACCTACAGCCTATTCTAAAAAATGATCCCTCTCTCTCTCAAGCTTTAGGAGACAGACCCCTCCTTGCTTATAGATAGCCCCCTATTCTTAAACAGATACTCACCAGCAACTACAGATCTAACAACAAGAACATTGAAGCAGGCACACACCCCTGCAACAAACCAGGCTGCCAAGTCTGCCCACATATCTGCACAACAGACACCATCATAGGTCCTAATCAAGCCTGCTACTCCATCAAAGGCTCATTTGCCTGCTCATCTACTAATGTGGTCTATGCCATCATGCGCAAGAAATGCCCCAACACCTTATATATTGGACAAACAGGACGATCGCTCCGTAAGAGACTGAATGAGCACAGAGCTGATATCAGAAATCAAAGAACAAAGAAACCAGTTGCTGAGCACTTCCATCTTCCTAATCACTTGATGATAGATTTGTTAATGACTGTCGTTAGAGATGTAGCTGGGACATTAAGACTTCAAAGAGAAACAGCTGAACTCAAATTAATACGGAAGCTAAATTCTGTGAAAGCAGGACTTAATCGAGACTATGGGTTCTTTTCCCATTACAAAGGGTAATTTGACTTCAGGCTTCCCATGGTTTGAACCTAAGAACTGCTCTGATTTGCTGTTACTGTATGAGCTGATCCTATGTTTTACACCCCCTTGCATTTAGTTTCATTCCTTTCTGTAAGTTCACCCATCTTCGAAGCATCTGAGGAAGTGGGATCTTCTCCCACAAAAGCTCATGCAAAAAATATATCCGTTAGTCTTAAAGTGCCACACAACTCCTTGTTTTTTTTTTTTTTTACTGGACTAGACTAACACGGCTATCCCTTTTGAAGTTGGCCAGATAGTGCTTGTCCTTCTTAGTCAGGCTCTGTACAGAGTCTTTCATTATTTTAAGTGACCATTATACCTAATGTCACAAATAATGAGGGAGGTCTAAGTGCTAGTGCTTAAACCTGGAGTGTGGGAAAGTAACCATACTTTGTGCAGACTAGAGACTTCCAGCCCTGCATCAGCTTGAGTTCCCCCACTGAGATGTAAAATCACAGAAGTTAAGTCACATGAAGTGTGGAGAAGGAGACTATATCCACAACATAAGTGATTGAGTGAAGAACGAGAGCAACAGCTGGAGGAACGAGCAAGGTGCTGCTACTGTCTTTGTCCCCCTTTTCCCTGGAAGGTGAACTCTTGTGAAAGTACCTCAGAACTGTGGGTATCCCTGCAGTACTAACACATAGGACAACAAGGTGAGTGAGGTACGGAGAAGTGAGAGGAGCATGTTAAAGGAGCATTTGTTTGTTAAACAAATGAGTCTAGTAGCACTTTTAAAAGCTAACAAATTTATTATTTCACTGTGTTCTAGTGACTGCTCAGAATGCTAGATTTGTGACTGGGAAACTTATATAAATATTTTCTACTAGGCCAGGAATTTTAAAATGTTTTATTTGCCAAGGTCATTATCTCATATCATCACTACCTTGACAGGCCATTGTCTTGGATATTTTCTATAATACTTTTTTTTATGTTTTAATTAATGTTTATGTAAGAGCATTAGAATGGCAACACTGGAACTGACCAATGGCCATCCAGCCCGGTTCCAAAGGGGTAACCATGGTAGTCTAGTTCAGCAAAACAAGCAAGGAGTCCTGTGGCACTTAAAGACTAACAAATTTATTTATTGCATGAACTTTCATAGAAGAAAATCCCACTTGGGCAGATGCCTGTCTTTTGACAGTGACCAATGCCAGGCGCTTGAGAGGGAATGAACTGAACAGGCAATCATGGAGCTATTGATCTCTTGACATCTAGTCTCACCTTCTGGCAAAAGGAGACTAGGAACATTTCAGAGCACGGTATTGTACCCATCCCTGCCCATCCAAATTAATACCATTGAAGGACCTAGTCTCTTTAAAGGTATCTAATTGTTTTTTGAACACTGTTGTAGTCTTGGCTTTCACAGCATCCTCAGGCAAAGAGTTAAACAGGTTGACAGTGTGTTATGGGAAAAAATACTTCCTTCTGTTTGATGTAAACCTACTGCCTATTAATTGCATTGGGGGACATCTAATTCTTGTGTTACTTGAAATATTAAATAGCAGTTCCTTATTCACTTTCTCCATACCAGTCATGATTTTATAGACCTCTATATCCACCCTTAGTCATTTCTTTTCCAAACTGAAAAGTCCCAGTTTTATTAAGCTCTTCTCAGATGGAAGCTGTGCAATACCCCTAATGATTTTAATTGCCTTTCTCTGTACCTTTTCCCATTCAAGTATATGTATATTTTTGAGATCAGACAACCAGATCTGCATGCCATATTTAAGATATGGGAGTACCCAGGATTTATACAGTGGCATTATGATATTTTTGCTTATTAAATCCATTTCCTTTCCTAATGGGTCCTTCCTAACATGCCATTAGCTTTTGTGCCCACACACTGAACAGAGTTTTTCGGAGAACTATCCACAGTAGACTCCAACATCTGGTGAGCCTTGCTCACATGCTTAGGGTTTAACTGATTGCCATACTTTGAGTCAGAATTCAGGAAGGAATTTCCCCCAAGGCAGATTGACAAAAGCTGTGTGAGGGTTTTTCACCTCCCCCTGTAGCATGGGGCACAGGATGGCTCGCTTGCCGGGGGATTCTCTGTACTTTAAAGTCTTTAAATCATGACTTAAGGACTTTAACTCAGTCAGAGGCTAGAGATTTATTACAGGAGTAAGTGGGTGTGATTTTGTGTCCTCCAATTTGAAGGAGGCCAGACCATCATGTTGGTCTTTTCTGACCTTAAGAGTCTATGCGTCTCTCTCTTTCTTGAGTGGGTAACAGCTAAGTGAGACCCCATTATTTTATATGTATCATTGGGTTTCTGTTTTCAAATATGTATTACTTTGTGTTTATCAGCATTGAATTTCAGCTGCCATTTTGTTGTCCAGTCATCCAGTTCTGTCAGATCCCTTTGCAAAACTCTTCACAGTCTGGTTTGGATTTAATAATCCAAATTTAATCTTGATTATTTTTGTACCAACTACAAAACTTGCCATCTCAGTGTTCACCCCTTTTACCTGATCATTTATTAATATGTTGAATGGTATTGGTCCCAGACCAGTAGTCAACTTTGTGTGGTAATCTAAGAAAATGGTCTTTCATGAACCACTTTTCAGTTTTTAGTATGGTACCATATAGCCTCTTTTCACCACCACAGTCTCACACTTCACTGGCCCTTTTTACACCCTCCCTGTAAATTCCAACCCTCCTCCCCCCCATTTCAGTTCCTAGGGAGAACCCTGCCTATCACCATGACATATAAGTATCATCTAGTGGAGACAGGACTATGGTTAGAACTGCACAAATTTCTTGCAGAAATAGTAAATTTTTCCAAAACTCTTAGTTTGAGGTGAGTAAACTATTTAATAAATTCAGGTCAAATTCAGACAATAGTTTTGACTGAACAGAAAGGGGAAAAAATTCATAAAGTTCCAACCTAGTTCATTTTAGTTTTTTCTAAATGAACCATTTCGACATCTTGTTTAGAAATAGCTACTGGTATGTTAAAAAAATGTCATCTCTAAGGAACACTTCATTTAGGAAAATGTCATTTCAAACTGAATCTTTCTGGTTTTTCATTTTGGTGAAGCAAACGGGGGGGAAAAAATTCAGTGCAAGCACCAACCAAGAACTCAGTTATCCACTGGGTCTGTGCCCACTATGTCACTTACCTTTCTGCAAAATCAATCTAATGCTACCTCAAATGGAAGTTCAGAAGCTTAATTAATGTCCATAAAACTCTTTGGGAATGTGAAATGAAAGATGTTCTGAAAGTGCAATATATTATAACAGTGAATTTTCTCTGAGATTGAAGATAGCATTGATCAGGGTAACTCCTTAGTTCAGTGGTTTTCAAACTTAGGGTTGGGACCCAGTACTGGGTCACAGACCCTCGGGTTGTGGCACCTTCTGCTGCTGCCGCCAAAAGACTGGAATGCATTGCTCAGAGATGTAACTGTTGGGTCACAGACCTAAATGATTTTTTTCAACCGAGTCCCAAGAAAAAGGTTTGAAAACCACTGGCTTAGTTGTTTTCGTGCACTGTTATCTGTTCTTGTGCTACAGAATTGTCTCCCTTCCACCATTCCCTCATTATTGCTTAATTAGCAGGTGGCAGAGAGAAACTTCAGTGTGCCTGATGACATTTTCCTGCTAGTTAATGCTAACTACATTACAATGATTTGGGTTCCTTAGGTGCATCTTGTTTTTCTACCTGAACCTTCTTTTTCTGAACCTTTTTCAACAGGTGAAAGGAAAACTGCAATTCCCAAAGTTTAAAAAAAAAAATCCTTTTGGCCTCTGAGAACAAAGAGGGAGAGTAAATGAATAAGAAAGAGTTTTAGGGTGAAAAATACCATTCATTCATTCATGAAAGAACCTTCTGTCATGGAAGTCTGACACAGTAATTTGATGCACATGAAATGCAGCCCTGTATTGCACAGTATAAGAAATGTAGGAGACTCAAACTTTTTATGGTAAATTCACTTGTTTCTTAGGAAACAAGTAAGTTTGTTTAACTATAAACACTTATCAGCCCACCCATTTGAGTACCTAAATCAATGGTAAAATATGGAACTTTTTGTAAAATGACTTTTTAAAAGGAGAATAAAGAAAAGAAAAGAAACTGATATTTTTAGCTACACGACTGTTCTGCCTTTATTTTATGTGTAACAAACCTCTATATTTTTAAGAACTCTACTGTCTAGAAGGATGGGCAGCCATTCTGTCTTCAGTGTAATGTGTTGCAGAAGAAATGCTCATTGTGCTACTGGAGGGAGATTTCATATTTGTTCTTTTCTGGTTAAATTCTTATTTTGCTCTAAAGCACATCATTCTTGATGAATTCATATGGTATTCTCCCTGCTTTTGAGGGAGTACTGCATCAACTCAGTCCATAAGGGCTGTAGTCTAATACTGTGAATGTTGCATCCTAGCAGCTCCACGGGATCGCAACATTTTTATGGGATGCTATAGTGGAGTGAGGTAATTAAAGTGTTTTAAAATGACCAGGAGGCTTTTCTAAAAAGTAAAGCCATGAATTTTACAACCGTTCTGACGTTCTTTCTCATGCATTCAAATTGTGCGTCTCCGGCTTCAGCAACAAGCTGGACTGCCTTCAGGGAAGTATCAGTGAAATGGGGACTGTGATTGAGGCATGCCAGAGACAAGTGTCTTAGAAAATAATACTTGACAGCTCATACGAGTGTGCAGGAAATGTCAGTGCGAGTAGTTCTAGAGGCACCTTAACTGACCAGACCAAAAAACAAAACAAAAACAAAAAAACTACATAAATATAAGTGAAGCACTCAAGTCAGGAAACAGCAATGATAAGATCACCTGTGCAATCTTTGTGCACGTTGTCCTCGTTGTGATATTGTGTGCTCGTGTGATTAAAATACCATATTGTAATATATACGAATGAGGGGGAAGAGCTGGGGTTGCCCAGGCAACCTTAACTCCAGTATTTCCTAATTTCTGAAAGCTCATGTGTGCAGTTAGGATGTTCTTTTTAGATAGGTTTTCCTAATGGATAGCTGAAGGTTGTATATGTGCACTTATGATTTATAGTCTATTATTTAGTTATTTGTTGTTCTAAATAATCCCTGCAGGGTTCTTTTAATGAAACTAGCTGGACATCTCTGTGTTCTCAATCTTCAGTATTTTATCTTTCACACAATTATCTGGCCTCTAGACTTCATTATTCTACTACAGAAACTCCCAAAGATTGGTTGGCTTTATATCCAACCTTGGCTGTTGCCTGCTGATCAGTGAATGGAGTGTAATCCTGTGTCCTGTATTTGTTTCCTGATTTCCCAGCCCTAGTGGCATTGGTTAGCATTTAAGAAGTCTCTCCAGATTAGCTTTTGACAGGTGTTTCTGGTGTTTAATGTCTTTTCTCTCAGGTTCAGCTATGCCAAAGAGATACAGAGAGGTCTGACTTTGTAGATTAACTGCAGAGTCTCAGACCACATTCTGGGAATTTCATTTGAATTGTTCATGCCATTTATTTTGTGTTTTGTTTAACAGTGAGGTACTCACTGCTTTTTCAGGGAAGCAATTCAACCCTTTTTACTCTGAGTTTCTTGCAGAGGAATCAGGTTCTGCTTCTACTGTATGGGGCTTTATTGATTGAGTTGAGTAGTAGTAACTCATTAATATTTGCTTATAAAAGATTCATATAGGGCTACAGTCTTGATTATACTTGACTCTATCTCATAATTGCATTGTTACTAACCTTTCTATTAAAACAGTAATTTTCCATTAATTAGAAATGTTACTATACTAAAGCCAATTTTTAGCATCTCATGTCTCTCATCTGGAGGGGTGTGTAAACACAAGCAAACCTGTGGTTTCAAATCTGCTAGTCAAAGCAATCTTACTGTTTTCCTTCTCATAAAACCAATTGCTATTTTACTTCCATTCTAGCTTGCAAATCATCTGCTGCTGCTTCTCTTTTCCCCCACCTCCAATAAAATCAGGGTTCACTAGCTCTTTCACACACAATGGCTGGCTAACAAGATAGTTTCCCTCTGAGCAAATTAGGAACGTGATGTTGCCTTTCCACTTCTCATCCTTTGTGCCAGTTCATGATTGTATGTCTCTTCTTTCCATCAAACATATGTAAATCAGAGCTGTGACCTGCAGAGATCTCACTACTTTTGAGAATCTTGAAGTCAGGATTTCAGTTCCTCTTCCTTGATGATTCTCTTTTCCCAAGCACAGCTCTGTCTTTCTCACTTAGGGTAAGTCTGTACCGATGGTGGCAAAATCTTATCCTTAGACAGGACCAATACAACATAAATGGATGAAACTGGAAATTTTTAAATTGCATCCATTACAGTTATTTGGGACGCTGGTTTTCCCAAACCATTTAAGATCATGTTTTGTTTTGTTTTTTTCTGGTTATCTTTATGGGATTAGTAGCTTCTCATGTGATCATTCTGAAACTTAGTATTTCTGATGACATTTTTATTATTACATACCTTTCCTAATTGTATTTAACTTAAAACTTGTTTGCTATTTCACTAGATTAAAATCTAGTGTCTTGTTTTGTTGGCTTTGTGCCTTGTTTTCCTCCCATGTTCCTTGTCTTTTTAGAAGACATATTGGCAGTGAATAATATTGTGAAACCAGATTGGCTCATTATTTCCTTATAATATTTCATCAGTCTGCATCCACCTGTTGTGTCTTGATTTATACTTTGTTTGTAAGCTCCTTCGGATGGAAACAGTGTTTTCACTATGTTTTATACTGTGCATAGCAAAATAGGGCCCCCAAATATTACCATAAAGAAAATAGCTGTAGTAACGATTAGTTAATAAATAGCTTGTATCTATAAAATCCTACTTTAAAGAGGGGATTTTGTGGACAAGAGTAAAGTCATCAGATCCTTGAATCTCCAAGCGGAGCCAATGAGGCTATGCTGGTTTATCCTAACGAAGGCTGTGGACTTTTGCAACTGTTCCTTCAACACTGGCCTTTGAAGTCCGTTCTTCTTACTAATTGCAGAAGCAGCTTTTCCCTAATATCTATTCTAAGCTTTTTCTCTCTTAGATGCATGTTCTAGTCCTTTGGCCTGGGGTCTTCTGAGACTGAGTAACACTTTCTCCACTGATACTGTTAAATTAAAGATATTTATTGGTTGTGCATATGCTACCCCCCCCCAACTCTTTTTAGACTGTATAAGCATTGATCCTTCAGTAACTCCCTGTGGGTCTTAACCATCTAGCTTTCTATCACTTTTGTTTTCCTCCAGAATTTCTATATCTCTTCTAAACTACTGGGTTCAGAATTATGCACCATTTACCAAGGCTATGTTAGGTGGCCCATTAACCTATGATTCTCCTTTATGTACATGGAAGAACAGCACTGGATTTCCTTTTTAACTGTACTGCCCTAGAGATAAGTGGAGAGTTCACTCTCCATTCCCACTGAAACTTTGGCTTCTCTCTTGACTCGAGTAACTGTCTAGATGGCTGCATTGTATAATGGTGGGTTACTTACCAGTAACCGTCCTCCTTCAAGATGGGCTGCTCACATACATTCAGTTACAGGTGTCTACGTGCCACAGCACACGGTAGCTCAGAAAGTCTTTAGCCTTAGCCTGTCAGCTCAGGGCACACAGCCGATGCCCCCTCCGTGCCACATCTGCGGCTATATAGGTGACAGTGATCCTGACCCTTACAGTCCCTTATTCCTTCACCAGCTCTGGTTAGTGGGGACTGTGGAAGGGATCTGAATGTATGTGAACAGCCCATCTCAAAGAAGGACGGTTACTGGTATGTAACCCACCATTCTTCTTCGAGCGCTGCTCACATCATTCAGTTACAAGTGACTGCTAGCCATACTCAAGGATGGTGGGAAGAGATACAGTCTGCCCACAATGAGTACAGCTCTGCCCAATGCGGCATCCTTTCTAGCCTGTTGGACGAGAGCGTAGTGTGTCATGAAGGTATGTGCCAATGACCACGTAGCTGCCCTGCAGATCGCCTGAAGTGGGACCTTGGCAAGGAAAGCCGTTGATGAAAACTGGGCCCTGTTAGAATGAGCCCTGATAGTCCCTGGGAGGGGCATATTCGACCTTCCATAGCAGTCTTTGATTCAGTTTACTATCCATCTGGAAATGCACTGTGAGGACACCAGGAGACCTCTTCTGCGTTCAGCGACCACCACAAAGAGTTGAGAAGTCCTGCAGAATGGAAATGTGTGCTCAATATATGTCAAGAGTGTTCTCTTCACTTCCAGCATGTGCCACCTCCTCTGGTTCTCCTTGACCTGAGAGTCTGGAAAGAAGGCTGGCAGACAAAAGTCCTGATTAAGGTGAAAAGTGGAATCTACCTTAGGTAGGAAGGATGGATGAGGGCGTAGCACCACTTTGTTAGGAAAGAATCTCACATACAGGGGTTCTGAGGAGAGGACGTTCCACTTGGAGACCCTTCTAGCCGAGGTAATTGCCACCAAAAAGGCTACCTTCCGGGTGAGGACCAGTAGGGTACATGAGCCCAAGGGTTCATAAGGGGACTCTGTTAGTGCACAGAGCACCACATTAAGATCCCATTGAGGGACAGGTTCACAGGGTTGTGGGAAAAGTCTTTCAAAACCCTTCAAAAATCTAGTGGAAGTAGGATGGGAGAAAACAGGGACATAATCCACCTTCTCATGGAGGGCCAAAATCGCTGCTAAGTGGACTCTAGGGAAGGAAAGGGAGAGGCCAATGACTCTAAGGTCCAACAGATAATCAAGGATTAGGTGCATGGGAGCTAGTGCAGGCTTGACCCCTTTACCTTGAGCACATCAGGAGAAACGTTTCCACTTGGCTGTATAAGTGGTCCTGGTGGACAGCCTTCTACTACTGACTAATACCCTCCTGACCCTGTCTGAGCAGAGCTTTTCCTGTTCGCTTAGCCAAGGAGCCCCCAGGCTTTCAGATGCAGGAGACTGGGGTTCCGGTGCCGCAGATGCCCCAAGTCTTGTGTCAGGAGGTCCGCCCACAGGGGAAGGCAGAGTAGAGCGTCTGTGGACAGGTCCTGTAGTAGTGAGTAGCAGTGTTCCACGGGCCAATCCAGAGCTATCAGTATCATGTTTGCTCCATCCACTTTGGCCTTCAAAAGGACCCTGTGTATCAATGGGACTGTTAGGAAGGCATACATTAGAGAGCCTAACCAGCTGAGGAGGAAGGCATCCATGAGTGACCCCTCCTCCCGACCCCTGAGGGAGCAGAAGTACTGACATTTGCGGTTGTCGTGTTGTGAATAGGTCCATGCGGGGTGTTCCCTGCTTATTCATTAGGTGGGAGAACAGCACACTGTGGAGGGACCACTCATGGTGAGTTAGGTGGTTTCTGCTGAGCAAATCTGCTAGATTGTTGTCCACTCCTGGTAGGTGTGCTGCCACCAGGGTGAAATTGTACTTCAGGGCTAATTTCCAGAGTCTACACACCTCCCTGCAGAGAGCTGGGGAGCAGACACCCCCTTGCCGGTTTGTGTAGAGCATGGCTGCAGTGTTGTCCTTTAGGACCTGGACAGACCTGTCTTGTATCCTGTCCAGAAAGATCTTGCAAGCCAGTCTGATGGCCCACAGCTCCTTCATGTTTATGTGAAGGAGACTGTCCGCTGGAGACCAAAGTTCCTGGCTGGAAAGTCCCCCTGAGATGTGGGTCCCCCACTCCGAATCCCAGGTCTCGGTGATCAGTGTCACTATAGGAATTGAAGTTTAGAAGAGAATCCCCCCCATGGTGAATGGGGGTCCCTCCATATCTCTAGTGTCCCCAGCATGTTCCAGGGAACCAATAGTACCTTCGACAGAGGGTGTCTCCGTGGGTGGAACACCATGGACAGCCAGACCTGAAAGGGCCTCACTCTTAGGCGTGCCGTCCGTACCACAGAGGTGGAGGCCGTCATGTGCCCAAGAAGCTGCAAGCAGCGACGGGCTGTGGTTATCTGGGAGTCCTGCAGCTCTGCAATGATAGTGCAGATGGACTGAAATCTTGAGGGGGGCAAGGAGGCCCTCCCTTTGCAGAAGTCTAGGAGAGCTCCTATGATGTCTATGCTTTGGGACAGGCGGATTTTTTATTTTTCTCGATTGACACAGGTTCCCAGGTACCTGCACTGGTGGGTTACCACTCTGACACTGTGCCCTACCTGAGCTCTCGATTTCCCGTCCATCAACTAATCATCTAGATAGGGATAGATCTTTATGCACTGCCAGCATAGGAAGGCAGCGACCAGTGCCATGCCTTTTGTGAACACTCTGGGGGCCAGCAAGAGCCCAAAGGGAAGTGATGTGAACTGGAAATGTTTTCCTCCCACCGTGAACCTTAGAAGCCTTCTGTGGTGGGGACGTATTGCTATGTGGAAGTAAGCATCTTGTAGATTGAGAGCTGCAAACCAATCCCCAGGAGTCGGATGGGACAATCTGTGACAGAGAGACCATACGGAACTCTATTTTCCTTATGTGTTTGTTTAAAGCTCTGATGTCTGGAATGGGCTTAGCTCCTGGTTCAGTTTGGGGACCAGAAGGTACCGGGAGTAGAACCGTTTTCCCAGCTTCGGCTTTGGGACCCTTTCTACGGCCCTGAGGGAGGGGAGCCTCTCACATTCCATCTTGAGCATACAATCTAGCTCCCAGCTCCCAAGATTTACATGAGGGGGCAGTTTTCTGTCCTGAGGAGTTGACCAAAACTCTATACAGTACCCTTTTGACACCATCTCAAAGATCCACTGGTCGGTTGTGATGTCAGCCCAGTGGTGTGCGAATCGATGCAGGTGGTTGGCAAAGGTTGGGGTCGGGACTGTGGGTCCGCTGCCCTCAGGATAGCTGTCAAAAATGCTGCTTCTTCCCTGTCAACCGGTCAGTACCTTGCCCACACCTGCTGGACTGAGAGGCTTGGGGTTTACGATCTTTACTCGAACAAGACTTGTCCTTATCCAGACTCCCAAGTAAGTGCTGGGGGTGCTGGCAGGACTGGGTGAAGGAGCCTTGCATCTGGACCTGCTGTTCTAGCTGCTGTAGTTGCTGTTGCAGCAGCTGTTGGGATTTCGAGGCACGCCAGGTGGATTGCAGTGTGTACATCCCCAGAGATCTGAGGGTAGCTCTTGAATCTTTCGTGCCATGCAGCTTTACATCTATGGACTCAGCGAAGAGGTTGGGACCTTCAAATGGTAGGTCCTGAATGATGAGCTGCATCTGTGGGGACAGGCCCAAGCCCTGGAGTCAGGCAGAGCGGCGCATAGCCACAGCAGTTGCCATGTTACATGAAGCTGTGTCAGATGCATCCCAAGTAGACATCAGAGCATCTCTGGAGGCTAATACCCCTTCCTCCACCATCACCTCAAAATCCCTGAGGTAGTCTTTAGAGACATTATTGCAGAAGCCCTCTATGGCTCTCCAAAGGTTGCAAATGTGCCTCACCATGAGGGCTTGCTGATTAATGATACACAGCTGCAAAGCTGAGGTAGAGTAAACTTTTCTACGGAATAAGTCAACCTTTCTTGCCTCCCTATTCTTAGAAATAGAGCCTGGCTGGCCCTGCCTCTCTTTTTGGTTGACTGCATCCACCACCAGAGAGCCCAGCATAGGGTGTTGAAAGAGGAACATGAACTTATCAGAGGGGACATGGTACTTGCGATCCGCTGCCTTAGATACCAGCGGAATTGATGACAGCGTCTGCCATTGTACCCTAGCGATCCTATACACCCCTTTGTGAAGGGAAACAGATACCTTGGCTGGTGGAGCAACATCCCCTACATCAAAGAGGGAGTCCATCTCCTCCTGGACCACTCTGAGTTCCACATTGAGGTTTGCTGCCATGCGGTGGAGTAAGTACTGCTGTGGGGGGGGTTGTTCCTGTACGCAAGGGGCCTTTGGAAGGTATGCTCATCTGGGGAAGAAGACAAGGGGCCCCAAGATCTGCTGTGCTGAGTAGAGTCCGGATCGGGCTCATCATTGGAGACATCCAAGGAGTCCAGGGTCCAGGATGGAGATGGTACCGACCGGTGCCGAGAGGTTGAAGTGTCAGGTTGAGCCATTCATGCCACCAGTCATTGAAGGAATCCCTGGATGCAGTACAGCACAAAGGGGAACGGCATCTGTCCGTCTGGCCAGTCATTGCAGCATGGGTGGAACTAGGCCACGATGCCCGTACCATGGTTTCCAGGGTCGTACCCCTTCTTGGCTTGGGCATAAGGGAATGTTTCTGGTGCCGCTTGCCCACTTGTTCCCCGGTACTGGAGATCTCTTTTAGAGAACCAGGGGAGCGAACAGAGCCGGCAGATGATGATGATGATGAACTAGACCTCCATCTTCTCGGGCCCTGGGGGCACAGTACCGAGGGCTCGTGAGATGAGTGCCGGGAGGAACAGTCATCAGAGTGATCATGGGTACTGTTTTGCAATGCCAGAGGAGGACTCAATGTTACTGGAGTCGAGAGCAGTACCAGGCCCTGCGTCGACCGCTCCTGGGATGGGAGCTCTGGCTTATTCTTTGACCAGGCTTTCTTCACTGGTACTGGGCCTGGGTCATGGAACAAGGCCCATGCAGTTGCCTGGGCCTCCGGTGTCGATGGTACCGAGGGCAGCCCCAGTCCCGGCTCTCGTGAGAGGGAATGTGGGGATGGAGGCAAGCTATGCCGTGTCAGTACCGAAGTTGATGCTGATCGCGGCTTCGAATTCTGAGCTGGAGAGCAGTGTTGGGTGGGCTCCAGTGCAGGACTCTCACTTGGTGCCAGCGGAGCACTTGTTGCCCGGGTGGCATCAGACGCGGACACATGGTCCTCCGTGAGAGTGTGTAAGCACTGCTCTTTATCCTTGCAAGTCCTTCATTTGAAGGACTTTCAGATGAAGCAACTCTCCATGAGATGTGACTCACCGAGGCACACGAGGCATTTCTCACAGGGATTGTCAAATGGGAAGGCTTTGCAGCACGACAGGCGCAGTTTAAACCCTAGCATTTTAATTATGAACAAAGAAGAGGAAGACAGGCATTTGCTTTTGCAAGTTTTTGGCTGTTCTGAAACCATTGCTGAGGGCGGGAGAAAAAGGAACTGGGAGGGTCAGGGTCATTGTCACTTATATAGCTGCGGTCGCAGAACAGAGGAGGCATTGGCCGTATGCCCTGACCTGACAAGCTAAGGCTAAAGACTTTCCGAGCTACAGTGCCCTGCATCACGTAGACACCTGTAACTGAATAATGTGAGCAGCACTTGAAGAAGAAATTCTAGTTCTGGTCTATCAGATCTCAGTCAGCAATTAAATCCATTGTTATATTTATTCTAAGTAGTATTTTAATGTGAGATGATAACTCTCAGCAATCTTTGCTTTGAGTCTCTAGCTGCTTTCTCCAGGGCTTTCTCTGTTAGGCACAGGAGACGGGCAAGTGAATGAATGCTAGCCTGCCCAAAGGTTACATCAGCACACAGGGGAACAAGGAAGTGCTCCAGCTAATCTTACTTGAGCTCTGATTGGTGGTCTATCAGTCAGAGTCTCAGTCAAAACAGGCTGGGGCTTGGAGAGATAGCACTCACTGTCAGTTAGCATGCTGGCCTTTGACTGGTTCATTCCCCATGCCTTCCCCACCCACTTCTTCATTTTCTTGTTTGTAGTTCGTATGCCATGCTCTCAATCAGAAGTTTCACTGATGGCCAAGAAAATCTGCTTGACAGCACAGCAAGCAAATCACAAACAAGAAAAGAAAAAAAGGGTGGGATCTATATGGTGATTGAGCCAATCAAATGCTAAACTGCTGACTGTGAGCCCAAGCTCAGTTGCGGATGCAGTTCCAGATCCCCATAAAACATGGCATTCGGACTGACATCGGGCTGGTGTGGTCTGGTTCCAGATCCACATTTTTGTATCTGTGCAGGCCTCTAGTTAGGATGGTTCTGTTGTGGAAAAGGTTGAGAATCACTGGTCGAGTTTATTAGAAGAAAAAAATAGTGTCCTCTGTTTCTAAGATTCTTGTCTAAGAAACAAACTATGTTTGTATGCAGTCCTGTAAATAAGATTTTCATGCTATTTGATCAGTAAAAATTTGGCATATGGGTGTAACACATCTATTGGATCCACAAAATATTTTCTCTCTGTATATACTTGAGATTCAGTAGGCCTGGATTCTGTTCCCAATTGTAGTTCACAATGATGGAGACCTTGGAGAAGTCACATAACTACTTCCTGCCTCAATTGCTCCATCTGTAAAATATAAAGTGTCTTCAGACCTACAAATTAAGATACCACTATGCATTTATACCATTTAGATGAAAGCACTATAGGAACAAAATGGCAGTTATTAAATATTTGTATTGTGGTAGCATCTAGAGACCAACATTTGATATTTTGATTTTTCACTGTATTATGCTGGCACTAATATGCAAGGGACAAAGATGCATAAGTTGAAAAGAGCTATGTGAAAATTATAGAGGAGAAAGCATTTGCTTTTGAAAGAGCAAATTACTCATAAACAAATGTACCTTGGGCCATTAACATAAAGCCCAAGTACAATAGACTCAACACAGCACTTCTGAGAAGTTGCCATGCTGAAAAGTCTTTAAAGGACCATCCTGGATCTTCTCGATATTGACCAGAAAATTATAATGTTTCCAAAGCGACTAATGAAGTGCTAAAAGGAAAGGGGAAACTGCATTATCCTGTGAATTAAAGGTGCTTATTGTGCCATCTGCATGAGACGTTTGAAGAATTTAGATGTTGAGCTGACTCAGAAGCCTGTTAATGGTTAGAAAACTGCAGTGTGTTAAGTCTGAGATACTGATGAATCAGCTGACACAAGTGTCTTAGTCAGTTATTTGACTGAACATAGCTTGCAACAAGACACTCTTGAGACATTTGTTTTCAGATAATGTACACAAAGAACATATGTTACTGAATGCACGAAGTTTTAAATATCTGATGCCTTTACCATGATTACACAATTCTAGGATTTATATCCACAATTGTGATAATTGCAAATTCAAATAATGCCATTGCATATGGATTTTACACACAATTCCATAGTAACATTTAAAAAAAAAAACTGGACCATCTCTTTCTGCTAGGTAGTAGGATTCAAAAAGAGATTTGTAACTTTTTAATAAGATAACTCATTTCTGATTTAGTGGTCTGTAGTTCTGCGCAAAACTTGGGAGATTCCCTTTCTGTATACATACAACTAGCAGTCAGGAGGGGGAAAAAAAAAGATAGAGGAGGAGATGCACTAAACTCCCAATAAATATTACCTGTAATTTCTTCACAAATTAAAATAATCATAACCTCACTGAAAAGGTATTTTTGTATATTCAATTAAAATAATTTTTGAAAGGTTAATGTTTTTTAAAGACCTGTGATCTTTGGAGGATTTATTTTCTTCTAGCAATTTGCAAAAGATTATTCAGTTGTAACTTGTAGTTGTAACTATAATATGATTTGGTTGTGTGTATTATTATTGGTGGTGACAGTGTTATCGTTTTGTTGTAACTAAAAGATTTGGTTGTATTTAGTGCTTTATTCTGGTTTAATAAGGACAGATGCTATGTGGAAGCTGAAAAGCCAAACCAAAATAATTTTTGAACCCTTCAGAATGGAAACAATGTTGAAAAGAGTAATGTAGCAAGCTGGTTTCTTTTTCAGTCAGTGAGAGTTGGCACCTTTTTATAGGATGAACTCAACTTGTCCTAATCCATTGGCTTGTGCGTTGTGTCCAATGCAGAATGTCTGCCACCACTGTTAGCACTTTACATGCTTAGCTCTTGCACACTGGGAATAACGGGACTGAATATTGCTCAAATGCATGGGGAGCAGAAGGCTTGGAGGGTACATCGACACTGCAAAAACCAACCAGAAAATCCATGGCAGCAAATCTCAGAGCCCAAGTCAACTGACTCAGACTCTCGGAGGTCATGCTATAGGACTAAAAATAAGTGTGTAGATGTTTAGAGCCCAGGCTCTGAGAGCCTCCCCACTTACAGGCTATCAGACCCCCAGGTTCCAGCTTCAGTGGGAAATATCTACACTGCTGTTTTTAGACCTATAGAGTTAGCCCCATAAGCCTTAGTCACTTGATGCAGACTCTGTGACTCACTGCAGTGGGGCTGAGTGTGGTTGCAATGTAGATGTAGCCCAAGTTGTCTCCTCGCCTTCCCTGTACTTACACACCCATGCAAACCTAGCCACAATCCATCCATGTATTTTTGCGAGATTTTTCAGTGCAAATGTCAACAGTAAGATAAGCTAGACATGGGTTATCGTAAACTTGTATAGATGAGAATCACTGTCAGCATATCCAAAACTCCAAGTAAATTATTGGTCCTTAGATAAGAATGTTCTGCAGCTTAATGTGGTAGTCACTTAGAAAGTGTTTTCTTGGTGCATCAGTGAAACAAAAAATGGAAACTTTGTGTTTTGGTTCAGAATAAGGCATTTTGTCTTTGTTTGCCCATTGGACTGAAAAATTGATTATTCACTCAGCTCTGTTGTAGAAAATCAAGGATATTGTTCAAAAATAAAGTGCAACCAACTCCCAAAAAGCTACCACAATCAGGCTACTTCTGTCAGTTTTAGAAGAACTCGTCGAATAAGTTAAAAATTCCCTAGTGCAGTTGAAGTGGGGCCTGGACCAATGTTCCCTCTAAGGTTTGATGGCTTGTGTGCAAAATTTTCAACCCGTGTGCAAAACTTTTTCTGAATAAAATTTGTGTGCAAACTCGTACAATAAAAATTATTGAAAAATCTAGACCAATGAAAAATTAATATAAACTATTTAAAGTTGTTTTTTATTACTAAAATCACCCAATTTATTTAAAATTTACCCAAATTGCTATACAATCAAAACAAACTAATCCATGGCTTTCAAACAGCCCAAGACCAAAGTTATATTAAATCCGGATCCTAGGTGTCACAATTCTGCCTAATACCCTCATCTCCTGTGTTCTACATGCAGAGTTACAGTTCACCAGCTAATTATCACTGACAGCATTTCAGATACACAAGGAGTCGTGTGGCTCTTAAAGACTAAGAGATTTATTTTTCGCGTGAGCTTTCGTGGGAGACGCGTTGTTTTGTTTTGTTTTCCTGGAATAGACTAACATGGCTACCCCTTTGGAAACTGGCAGCATTTAAGGTGTCTTGATGGTCCCAGAGGGGTAAATTCTATTGAAATTTTAAAATCAAAAAGATTCCAGGCATCTCTTTTCAGGAAAATGCTGCTACAAGAAGGATGCTAAACACAGCTGAAATCAAAACAATGGGCTTCTAGCTGCTTTAAGATAAGGCTACAGTATTTCTTAAATGCCTATTTTCAGTCCCTTGTATCTTTACCTGCCCCATCGTTTTGGGGCTACATTTCAATTTAAGAGAAAATCTCTACCAAAATACCACATCACTTCAATGCATTATGGTTTCTTCTGATGGACAGATTAGGGTGCATAGTGCAGAGAATAATCTCATGGGCTATGTTCACACACAGGGGGTTATTTTGATACAAGTTGTTTCAATACAAGTTGTATCAAAATAACGCCTTATTTCAAAATAAGTTAATTCGAATTAACAGTTTGTTAATTCAAATTAAGGAAAAAAGCAGGAATCAAAATAGCATGTTCGGACAACAGTTATTTCTAAATGAGTCACCGTTGTTTCGAAACATGTTCAGATGGCATTGTTTCGAAACGATTGTTTCAAAACAACGTTGTTTCGTCCCCACATGGTGTTTAAGTTGTTTCGAAACAATGCCATTGTTTCGAAACAACGGTGCGTCGTGTGAACATGGCCTTTCTTATTTTGAAACAACCTCTGTTGTTTCAAAATAAGACTGCTGTGTGAACACACCCATGGCTGCCTTTGATTCCCAGTCTTTTGGCTGTTACTATATTTAAAACAAGTACTTATCTGATATCTCCATTACATTGCTAAGATTTCTGTGAATTGTTCTTCAAAGCATCTGATGAAATGGGGTTTTCTCCCAGGAAAGCTCATGCAATCAATATATTTGTTAGTCTTTAAGCACCACAGGACTCCTTGTTTGTTTTGTAATGAATTGTTGTAATTTACAGGATTCTGGAGAAAACATGTTCCAGGTTCTTTGAAAGCACAGGGTTAGCATGCTCAAACACTCTCACTGTTAAGTCACTCCACTTAAGTAACATCCACACTAGCTTTCAGGAAATATACAACTGATTTTTAGATTTTTCACCTCCACAGCTTTCTCTAGTTACAGAAGGGACATTTTGGCACCATGCACTCCCTGTTTCCCACTTGAGGAGTTTCAAACTTCAGGGTATGAATGGCACTTACCCTTTGCCATACCTCTTGTTTAGAAAGCTGAAGAATTGCCCCAATTCCGACTCCCTAAGCTCCCTGCCCCCATTCCAGCCCTCCTAAACCCCACCCCCCAGCTCCCCATCTTCATGCCACTTCTTTCAGCCCCCCCAAGCCCTCCCCAGCCCACCATCCTGACCCCTTCTTCCCCCTCCCCACATGCCCTCCCTGCCCCCACGCTTTCCATGCCAGCTGCCTGACCATCCCAACCACCTCCCCCAGCCCTCTTTGCTGGCCAAAGAGCTGGGCAGGGGGCAGGAGGCCACAGTGCTGGCCGGCAAGGAGGAGCCCGGGCTAGAGGCTGGGGCTGGCCACACGAACGGCCAGGCCCCAGCTGGAAGGGGCGGAGCCTCCACAGGCTCCAGGGAAGAGAGGGGAGGGGAGGGAGGAGTGGCAGGGCTGACCCGAGCCTGCAGACCCTTCCTCTGGCTGAGGGGCTGGGCTGAGGCTCGTGCCCGGACACCGCACTCTGGCACATCTCCCCTCGGCCACACTGCCACCTTGAACTGCCCCATGTGCAGGGGCAGGAAAATCCTGTGCGGCAGGATTTTTTCAAGTGCGCAGCCGTGCTGCTGCGCACCTTAGAGGGAACAGTGGCCTGGACTTTTTGTATGATGTTCTAAACTTAGGTAGTCAGTCAGGGCTGATCACCCTTATTAATCACCTGGTTTATTGCTCAGCATTCTCTTCCCATGTTATTTATTGCCCCCTTTGAGACTTTCATTCCAGCATATATTTTGGCAAACTATCCTACTTCATTAAAAAGGATTGTAAATATAACTTGAAATGTTTCAAGGAATTTTTTTTTCCCCTGGAAAGTTCTCTTTCAGATAGTTTGAAGAAACACAGGTGCGTGGCATCAACATATGTGAGAGACTGGCCTTCCCATTTTTGTTTCTATTCATTAATCCTCATGGGTTACAAGCAATATTTTGTGCAGGGTACTTTCACAACAAATTTTAATAAAATTAACCAGCAGGTGCAGAACATGAATTATAAAAACCACCAAATACTAACTAAGATGAACTGGGCATTGTCTTGCTTAGTCTTTGCTGTTGCTGGTGTCTTTTGATGGTTTTTCTTATTGGTATTATTGTTTGTATTGGGGTAGCAGGATCCTATTTCTGAGGTTTGGAAGTGGGAAGGAGGTCTGAAGTGCTACATTTGAGTAAGATTTGTGTTTCACTTCGCTGTTGAAAATCACCAGGAAGGTTTGGGGGTCATTAGTGGAGTCAATTGTCCATTCCTGCAGGGGAGGGAAGATGTCAGTTTTTTATGGAAGCAGTTGTTAGAATCTTGGCACTGAAAATCTCTTCAAACATTATCCTGCCTTAAACCCTTTTTTACATGCAGAAGACTGTTGTGAAGGTTGCAGGATGTTTGATCTAGTGGTATCTGCAAACCTGAGACCTCTGAGATGTCCGTTCACTTTGGTTTGAGGCCTAGTGCACAATGGAAGCTATATGTTGTGGATGGGGGAAGTGGGATGTCCCTGATGATTCTTTTAGGTTGGTCAGCTACTTTGAATACCTTCTGACTGTGTGATACTGATGTATATGTGGACTCTCAAAACGGTGTCTAGGGCTAGTAGATTGAGGGGCTCCATCCCTTTTGCCTAAAGACTGATAGATTCTAAGGCCAAAAAGAACCACTTTGATCACTGAATCTGACCTCTTGCATAACACAGGCTGCAGAACTTCCCTGGAAGAAGTCAGTGGTAGAACTAGGAATAGAGTTCAGATTTTCTGACTGCCAGGTCTGTGTTTTTACAGACTCAGCAATCCCTTCTCCTGAAAGGTCAAGATCCCAAAGAGTAAAGTGGTATCCTGAGGATTCTTGTTTGGGTTCATTATGTTTAACTGCTTAACAAGATTATTCAGTGGGTTCATGTGGAAGTATGGGGTATGAAATTATTATGTGGATCCAGTGTCATTGTGTGTGCTGGTGACATCACGGTATTTAGTTCTGTTCTTCCAGTTGTTCCAGTCCATCTGGAACAGATGAATGAGTTATCCCTGTCCAGTGGAGATTGGGATGTGGGTGAGAGCTAGCTCAGTTGAGCAAATACTGAAGTAATGATGGTCAAAGGAGCAAGCAGACAAAATGTCAGATTATATACATACTCTTGATTTAGGGTATTTGTTTTGTTCTGATTTGAAGCCAGGGCAGTGTGGTCTAGTGGATACAGCATTGGACTAGGCCTACTGCTGCAGAATTCTACAGGATGGCTTTAAAAAACATGTCAAAGTTATCATTCCATGTAGCTGTGACTGAATACACTCACATATTCACAGCCTGCACACTGTTCTAATAATCTTCATACAAAATATGCCTTGAAAGTCATCATCTGAAAACTAATGACTCACTGGTCAATAATAATCATGATGAAAGGTATGTAGCAACACTTTGTTTGATGTTACAAAGGGAACTGCTGAAAGTTACCTAGCTCAAATTAGGCGCAACTGGTCAAAGGATGTATGGATGCTCCAGTTTCCATGTAAGTTATAGAGAGTCTTCAGTCAGTCAGAGAGAAGAAAAAGGAGGCAAAAAAAAATCTTCATCTTGACACACTCATGAAAGATAACAGCATGAAGCATCTTTCCTACACCATGTCTTATCCTTCTAGATGGAACATTATGGAGGACTGAACTATGATAGAGATGGGCAGACATCCAAAAGGACCTCCTTATCTATCCACCTCCTTACATTGAAGGAGACAAAAGAAACAGCTGTTGGACTCGTCCCTGGTTGGGGAAGGTGTGTTGTGAAATCACTACTGTCTGGTATTGAAAGGTGGCATTCTTTGTTGTCCTTTAATATATTTAAATAGTATGGTTGCACCCAATTTAGATGACCCCACAGCAGTGAAGACAGATAGATACAAAACAGGTGTATAACAGTGCAAAGTAATACAGTGTGCAATTCTAGCTGGAGGACTGTTAGCAAAACAATAGTTAGGAATCGATCCACCCAGGACACAAAGCTAACAAACTCACTGCAAAATGGAGTTACTCTTATTTCAAGGAGGATGGCTCACTGTGGATACCAGGCATTGTGAAGCAAACTGACTAAATTTAGTGTGATGTAACATGCCTGTGTAGTTACAGACTTCAGTGCACTTAACAGTGTGTGTTGAAGTTTTTGTAGCATATACCCACATAATGCGGGCTCAAGCCATGCAGAAAATGTGCTTGTTTTCATGATCATTAAAGCTGTCCAGACTTTTTGGGGGGGAGGGGAGAGGCAATATTAGGAAGAGCTGCAGTGGAAAGCCAGTATGTCTGTATGATGTCCTTCTTTGGAAAAATACTGGCACTATTTATTTAAATATTTATAGCATCTGTTGTTAATTATAGGCTCTTGGATGAGAATTAGGCATACTTGTTTAAATCCATCATGGTACACCCATGTTTTTTGCCAAAGAAGATCAGAGCTGAGAGGTTTAGTCTCCTCCTTGAAAGAGCAGAAGTGAAGCTAGAAGTATTGAAAGTGACACTGAAGTCTTGATGGTTCCTTGGCATCCCTTCCCACTGCAGCCCATAGATGTTACCACGACGGGGAAATGTAGCATTTGAATGGTCATTATACAAAGTCAAAGGTTACAGTGGAAACCTAGGGTTGGAATCCTTGTGTAGAGGGAAGCAACAAGAACACCCAGGCATCCTCCAAGGCTGCCTTTGCCATCAGACCTTGCTTTTAAAATACCTACTTAACTGGTATTGCTTCATGCAGCAAGTAACTCAAGAGACACAATACTGATCATTCCAAATAGTCAGCAGCCAGAGTGACACCACACTAGGCATCAAAAGAGAACTTTTAGGGGGGAGTTTCTCACAAGAGTGCTTTACATATGAAAGATGTCTTTATATACATGGTTTGTTAGTAAGGTGCCCATATGAGGCATGCAGAAATGTGTAGCGTAGTTCCTGGGGTTTGTACCTCCAGTAGTGGTTGCTCATGGCAAATATCTAATTGTGTGTAGCTCCTTACATGGAGCTCCTAACGCATCCAGCTGCAAAGAAGAAACTGAGGAAGTGATTTTGCAAAGGCATTACTGGAAACACTGCATCTACCATGGCATTTGAAGCAAAGCTGACCTTAGACTTGTGACCTTAGACCAGCATGGGATTTTCACCTAAAAGCAAAAAAATTGCCAGGATCATTCCTGCATGGTGCACAGCATCTGAGAATTAATTTAATCAAAGTTAGGTACAAAGAGAATGTCAACTTAAAACACACGCTTTGGCAAAACGTGGTTAGAAATGATATATGTGCCTTTCCAGGTCTGCATAAATATCTCTGCAAGGCTAGATCTTAATAATAGTACCACCATACATATAAAGTAGGTGGTAGTACTAGGCATTGTAGGATTGTGAGGAGGGGGAATATATATCCTGAACTTCCACAGATAGCTTCTCCTTAATCTTTTTTTGCAGCTCTGTACTGGTAACATACTACAGTCTTGTGGTAGTTCTGGTCATTCCTGTATGTGTCTCATCAACATTGCATTCTGAAATAAAGTTGTCCAATATTCAGTGCAATGAATTGTCAGAAGAACAAGTCCAACTCAGCACCAAGCACATAAAGACCTACGCACTAACTGCCATGTTGTCTTTTGTAATAAATGGGTGACATTTGCAACAGTAATCTAAGCACAATCTTGCTTGCAGAAAATATACTATATCATAAGCTGATATTACTGCAAAGCAAAGGTGCATCATGAAATGACTGTTTTTCAAGCCCAACAATCCATCACCAAAGTTGGCTTTATCATCTAAGATATGAGCTTGCTGAGATGGATGTTTAGGAGCCAAACTTGTGCTTTGTTTCCAGTTTATTTGTCTTATTTTAAGAACCCTGAAGGGGAGAGTAAAGGAAGAAGACTGCTTTGGAAGTAAAAATGTGTGCCTCTATGTAGTAATTTATAACTCAGCTGCATAGATTTATTCGGGTCTGACATTTGGCAGTTTAGATTTCATTATCAGAGAGGTCTCTCTGATAAAAGTTTAATAAAGCAAATTTTGTTGAGCTGAACTGGAATGGCTGACATACAAATTAGTATTTTGCAGAGGTTTATCACAATTACATCACACTTGAATCTTTTAAAGGAGAACTTTGTGTTCAGTTACATTGGATCATCATTCCTTATTGTTTCTTGGTGTCATAAGGTTCTCTTATTTGGGTTTTGTGCACTAAAATGCCCAAAATAAAGATTATCCTCTAAATTGTCTTCTGTTTCTTATCAGTACATTTGTATAAAATTTCACAAGTAATGAAAGGCTTCTTCTTAAAAAAGACAACATAGGTACAAAGGCTTTTCACTGATTACATTTGTAAGGATTTGAATTATATAATCACATATCTTAATTCTTCCATGCAGTCTAATTGCATGTACATTAAAGACGTGTTGTGTTCTATTCCATGTACTTTAAATTATTACAACAAACATTAAAATACACAGACCACCTAAAGTAGGCCAACAGGAAATGGGAATACATACAAAAATTGTTTCAATGCAAAGTTTGAGGGACATGTTAATCTTGTAATATCCAAGTACAAGGAAATGGCACATTAATGACTTCCATAGTGAGCTGTATTATGTTAAACAATGGGAGACATGCACATGGATCACATATCTATCTTGGATGTTGTATGGATGTTGTGCTGTCTTAATACCATAGTATAGTCTTCTGTTAACTGTGGATTTCATTGCTTTAATATATTTAAAGACCTCTATCTGTTTAGCTTATGAAAACAAAAGATTGAAAGGTGAAGTGATTACACTGTATAAGTATCTTTTCAGAGAGAAAATACCAACTACTGAAGAGCAATTTCCTCACCAGAAAAAGAAATAAGAAGAGTCAATGTCCGGAAACTGAAGCCAGACAAATTCATATCAGAAACTAGGCACAAATGTTTAAGAGTGAGCATCGTTAACCACTGCAACAAACTCCAAAGAGAAGTGATGGATTCTCCATCTCTTCAGATTCAGACTTTTATGAAGATATGCTTTAGCTGTACAGAAATTCTGCTTTAGTCAGAGCTAAACTGGGCTCAGTATAGGGCTTACTGAGTGCAAACTAATGGCCTATGATATACAGGAAGTCAGATTAGATGGTCTGATGATTGCTTCTGGCTTTAAACTATATGAATCAATAAGTACTTGTTTCTCAGGAGTAGGGTCCTCATTCCCTCACGTACGTCTTGCTGAAAGTTAATGGAATTATTGTCATGAGTGAGACGTTGCAGGTTTGGGTCTTATGTGTTGGAAAAGAGTGGGAAGAGTGACACAACTGGCCATTTCATGTACATTTATGTTTTAAAGACCATCCCTGTTCTAGTTGAAATTAACAGTATTAGGATCATTTGTACATGTGTTTTTAGCTCTGTTGGTTCCAGGATGTGAAAGAGACAAGGTAGGTGAAGTATTAACTTACATTGGACCAACTTCTGTTGGTGAAAGAGAAGCATGGAAGCTATTCAGAGTTTTCCATCAGGTCTGGGAAATGTACTCAGTGTCATAGCTAAATATAAGGCACAACAAATTATTTAGCATAAAGGCAAAGCATTTAAGATGAAGGGTAGTTAACACATTTGCAAATATAGGACAAAGAAGTGTTAGTGGGTTACAGATTGTTGTACAACTGGCATCTCTACTGAATCCATGATTTTTGGAGTCTAAGCAGAGTTAGGAATTTAAGCTCCCAGATTTACCTTTTCAAAGTATTTTACTGGTTTTTCTTTGAGGACGAGGACTGGGAGATCCCATATGGAACGAATGCTATCTGAAAAAATGTTGACCCATCGGTGACAGGGGGATTTTTTTTGTCTCTTGCACATTTTCTGTGTGAGTTCCCTGGTGAGCATAGTGAGTAGCTGGTTTCGCTCACATAGGTATTGTGGGGCATTTGATGTACTGGATGAGGTACACCACATGCTGTGATAGACATGTAGAATCCTGAGATCTTGACAGGTGTGTTGTGGGTTATTAATCATTATAGCCTCTGCAAAATATGAATGTCTATGTTAGCCATTCCAGTGGAGACAGGTCTGTAGATTTTGTGGCTGCTATTATGATAGTGTTTAATGCCAAGGTGTTAATTGTCCACATCGTTTTAAATAGTTTTTGTGACGTATTTCCCGCCTTATGCTAAACAATCTGTCCTACATTGCATTTGGCTGTAACACTGAGTACCTTTTCCAAGCTGAAGAAGAGTTCTGTGCTTGTTTCTTTCACCATCAGACGTTTGGCCAATAAAAGATATTCACCTGCATTTTATTACTCACTCTTAGGATCCGGCAGTTATTACTTGTAAAGCACCTTGGTAGTGTATGGGGCTTTACAAATAAGACACAATCCCTGTCCTTAAGAGCTTGAAATCTAAAGATCTGATTCCATGACTTACACAGGAGTGACTGAATATGGAAGGGATGCAAAATCAGGCCCTAGATCTTGAGCAGCATGATATGAGTGAGTATTGAAATGACAGAGGAAGCAGTAGACAAATGGAGAAGAGTTATAAAACAAGATCATTAAAAATAGCAAGGAGTCCTGTGGCACTTAAAGACTAACAGATTTATTTATCTTATCAGATGTGTCCCCCATCTTGAAAGCGTCTGACAAAGTGGGATTTTCTCGCACGAAAGCTCATGTAATAAATAAGTCTTAGCCTTTAAGTGCCATAGAACTCCTTGCTTCTTTTGCTGAACTAGACTAACATGGCTGCCCCTTTTTAAACTTGGCAAAACAAGATCACATTGCTGAATGCACTGAAATGGGTTAGTTTTCCACTTTCCAAACCTTATTTAAGGAGAAAAGCATGGTGATTGTTACTTAAAATGGTTGGAATTAAAGATCATTGCATATCTTTGCTGTTAGTTCAGCAATTCTGTAGCACTAGTTCTGTAGTTAATCTCTGATTCACAAGTCATCATCCATTAAGAATAGCAACATTCTGTTCATTAGGAACAATAAAGGTGCCAAGCCGGAAAGAAGAAAAAAATTACTGCTTTAAAGGGGGAAAAAAGACAAATAAAGACAAGACAGTGTTTGTTAATGCTGCCAGATTAACATCCCTGGAGAATGCAGCCCTCTGTCCTAGAGCAGATACTGCACATCCCCTCTCTTCACCCCCACCCCAGCCAACAACTCATCAGGGAAGGGTGTTCTCTAAAGACTGAATGTGAGCAAATGAAAATCTAACTTTAGTTTTCCACAAAAGCATGGCAAAAGAGGAGAAATTAATTTTTGTGAGTCTCACAAACTAGGTGCCTCTCCTGTTCTTTCAGGTATTTTGGATGGTGCTTGTCATCATGGTTTTTAAACACCAGTTTCACTGCAGGCAAGATTTTTTTATTCCTCCCTACGTGGCTGTAGCTGCAGGCAGCAAATTCTCATTGCACCCAGAAGCTCCCTGCCTGCTTATAAATACTGGTGGTAGATATAATTTTTGAGAGAAATATGCCCTGTCCTTTCAGGGGGAGGGAACTTAATACTGACTGTCGAGTTTGTTTATTTAATCAGTCTTCATGTGACAGGACAGACACTCTTACTTTAATGCAGGGAAGAGTAGGTGTGTTTTAAAGGTACACTATTGGTTTAAAAATCATTATTAAATATAACTTGACTTGTGCCATCAGTAACACTTTATATTATTAGAGCTGAAAGGATTTTTAAAATCTCATTTGCATTTCACCTGTTGAGCACTTTATTTTTTGTTCCAATATAGACCATAGAAATAGTTCAGTCAGTATCACATAGGTTTGGAGTCACATTCTGACCCTTGGTTCTCGTGCACTAGTCCTGTGCTGTAATGTTGGTAGAGTTTTGGTGTAATGTCGACATCTGTGCATGTTTTTTTTCATTGCAGATACTTCTGAATGAGCCTTTGTAGGAATAGCTTATTGCAAATCTGCAGTCACAATTCAATACCCAAGATGTGTCCCCTTTGTTTCCAAAAGAAAAAAAATATGTATGGAGGTTGGTTGGTTGGTTGGTTGGTTTTTTTTTGCAGCTGTTGAGTTCCCCAAATTTGGTCAGCCCACTTGCAGTTCTGCATGTGGGAAGTAGCTGTTAAAAGATATACAAGGCCCAGTCATGTGAGGTACCAAGAATCCTGCATTGACATTAACAACAATGACAGTGCTTGGAACTCTGCAGAAAAAGTTCTTTCTCCAATTCATACAGGTTGTGGAATCTCTGTCATTGCACGTTTTTAAGGGCCAGTTAGATAAACACTTGTCAGGGATGGTTTAAGATCAGGACTGTCAAACTCATTTGCTGTGGCAAGCCAGATTTAACGTAACTTTACCTCAAGTGGGGCATGCATTCTATAAATTGATATACTAGGGCAGTCTCTCAGCATCACGGAGCGCTGTGTGTGTGAAACTGTGGTCTTTAATATGTCTGTCTGTCTGTCTGTTAAGGAGAGAGTGTGATCTTGTGGAGCGTGGTCTCACATACCCAGCGCTCCATGATGTTGCAAGACCTAATGTTCTTGTAGCATGGCGGAGCCCTGGTATGCAAGACCTCTGTCTCTGTCCGTCTCTCTCTTAGGGAGAGACTGTGCTCTCATAGAGCACAGTCACAGGCTGGATGGAAGAGGTTTGCAGGCCGCATTCAGCTCGAAGGCCACATGATTGACACACCTGGTTTAAGATGGTGCTTGGTCCTGCCATGAATGCAGGGGACTGGACTCCATGACCTTTCATGGTCCTTTCCAGTTTCTATGATTCTATACTTTGGTTGAGGTCAGGAGGACAAAATGTGGAGGGTGGTGGTTTTGGAAGGGCAAAGGGATTTCTTTGCAGCTTGGGCTTCTTCTAAGTTGGTATCCTCAGATCTGCTTCAATTAACACAATTGACCAAAGTGAAAAAATTCCTTTTGTTATGGTGAAAGATTGGTGCACTGAGCACCTTTATTTCCTCAAGGACAAACATGTCCCTCAGGATGGTAACAAACACTGTGCCCTCAGGATGGTAATAAACATCACTGCTCACAAATGAGAAGGGCAGGGTAGTTCAAGCTGAGATCCCATTTAAGTTGCTGTTAATTTAATTGAAACCTTCTTCTGGATGTGACATACTCCATATGAAATACCTTTCTGGAAAATGTCTGTCCCCTTCAGCTTCAGTTTTCAGTATAACTGAGTAATCTTACAGGCAGGTATTCCCAGATAAATGACTGCAGTGTTGGTAGGTGTTAGGCTAGGTAAAGGGTTTGAAGGAGCTGCACCTGTTTAGAAATGGCTGACCCAGGGCATGATCTGATGCTGAAAGAGTTACACGTAATGGGGAGAGATGGGGTTTCTACTAGAGTCCATATCTGAAAGGATAATACCTTCTGCAAAACAAACAAGGAGTCCTGTGACACTTTTAGAGACTAAGAAACGTATATATTGCATGAGCTTTTGTGGGAGACAAATGCCACTTCATCAAACACTTAACAATGGGAAATTTACACAATGGGAGAAATATGCAGGGAAGTATAAACTTAGCATACCCTTCCCTGGATTTATTTTTCTCCAATTCTGTAAATTTCCCATCTGCAAGCATCTGAGAAAGTGGAATTTTTCTCCCATGAAAATTCATCCAATGAATAAATGTGTTAAGTCTTTAAAAGTGCCATAGGACTCCTTATTTGTTTTGCTGAACTAGACTAACATAGCTACCTCTTTGGCTTCTTCAGAAGAGTGACTAGAGATGGTGATGGGTTGGCCTAGCACATGGCTTCTCAACCTAGAGGTGGTGAACAGGTCTTCCAGAAATCACGCTTCCTTTGGGGCTAGAAGATGTAATATGAGATCCTGTTATGGAAAACAAAAGCTGAAAAAACCCAACCTAGAACAGAATACTGTGGAATGATTGAGAAGGAAGGGAGTCCTCTGTAATGAGACATGGCTGGCAGAGGCTCCTTTCCCTGTTTCTTACTTCAGTACTCCTAGTTGTTCTGTCTCCTTACAGCACATTGCCCTTTTGCCCTGCCCCATTTACCTGAGAATTCGCAAGACCTTCCAATGCTTTTGAAATTTCTCTTTATTGAGGCTGGCACCCACCTTCTTCCACTAAAATATAGTGATGTGATCAGAATGGCCTTTTAAATGAGGCATATCGGGACACTGCACAGTCCTGATTTAACCTTCCTTGGACAGTTGGGAGAGTAATAAGCTTATCTATTTTCTTCTACCCCTACTGGAGTCAACACAAGGCTATTAGGGCCAAAACTGTGCTAATAGAATGTCACATATTTTCAGGATCTGACATATCTAGTATGCTTTGACTGAATATCTTTTACATGATGGGGGATGGACTGCAGAACACAGAAGAAGGAAAGAGAAGGGTCCTGTGACAAAGGAAACTTCAGCATGAAAGGCAAAGCAGTTCTTATTGAGAAAATTGAGATAAGTATTTTCAAAACAGGATCATGGAAGAAGTCTATTTGAATTAAATTCAATTAGCATTAACTTAATCCCCCTCTTGCAGTTTTTAAAACCACACATGGAAACTCGGAACTGAGGAGGCAAGTCCCAGTTAGTCTTAATTAGCCTTTATTTAATTTGACCATTTATACAGTTAATCCCTTTATTCTTTTAATTGAAATTTTGAACTGTCTAATCAAAGGATG
This sequence comes from Podocnemis expansa, assembly GCA_007922195.1. Lineage (NCBI taxonomy): Eukaryota > Metazoa > Chordata > Testudines > Podocnemididae > Podocnemis > Podocnemis expansa. Next base: position 28,942,789 of record ML682007.1, read on the forward strand.
TACAGTTTGCCCATTTTAGACAGCAGTATATATTGTCTTAGATATAAAGGCACTAAATGTCTGTGATCCCATTTTACTGGATTATACGAACAGAGGTCTTTTTCTTTTGCTTGTCTTCTAAGGTTGAGATGCTCACTATGAGAATCAGAAAGCAGAGAGAGGAAAATGCCTTCATGAGTCACTGTAGGACAAAACACAGTGCAATTATCTTTGCAGCAGTGATTCTCCCATAAAGTATTTTAGTAGAAGTGGGTGAACCTTTGGAAATAGAGTTCAGCTTCATTCTTCTTAGGTGAAACTGAAAGAGAGAGAAACTCTTGGTTTTGAATGGGGGGGGGGGGTGCAAATAGAGGAAAATCTCATTTTGAGTCCTTCAGATTTCATCATATGGATACTTTTAACCAGTCTTCTCCAGATAAATATTTAAGATCAAACATCACCTTATCACCAGCAGTATGCACTGTGGATCTTTGATTTTTAAATGAGATAACATGACAGATGTCAGAACTCATTGTGAAATGATAGAGAGCCAAAGAGCTCAAGTACTCTATCAATTCTGTGTTTTAGGAAGTCTCAGAGATAGCATACTGAGGGATTCATCCTTAGTAGAGAACCATAGAAGATTAGAGATGGAAGGGATCCAGGAGCCTGTATATGTTCCAACCTCCTGCTCAAAGCAGGATCAACCCCAATTAAGTATCACGTCACAGTGATCTCTCTCGTCCATCAAAAGCCCTTATTCTCTGTCCTTGCTCTGTTGTACGGTTTTCCTGATGTGAATGGCAGAGTAGATGAGAAAAAAAAAAGAGTCGTGTGACACTTTTTTTGCTGAACTAGACTTTAGAAACAGAGAAGATGAGAACAGCTAGGTGTATAATACTACTGCTTATTAGAGCCTGAGACAATATCTTGGTTTAAACCGGGAATGCCCCTGGCTGGGGAAAAGATCTGGGACTCGGGCACTGTAAGCACCCCACCGCGACAGACCCAGGGCTCTGGCGCTGAGACTCAGGGCTCGAGCCCTATAAGCCTGGTGCCAGTGACACCCTTGGTTTAAACATGTTTTTTTCTTTAAAAAGAAAAACAACAAAAAAGCTAAGCAATGATTTTATCCTCTTCTAAGCCTTCACTTCTTCAAAAAGTGAAAAAGGTAAGCAATTAAAAGGATATCTCCAGGTGCAGTTGTAGGTATAATGTGTAGTTTCCTTAAAATAAGGAGTGAGAAGGGGGGAGTTAAAAAAACCCAATATGACAGAAATGTTTCCATAATTCTTTTAATCAGATAATTGCTACCAGCTGTTTAAAAAGTTAAACCAGTTCCTGCACCATTTGGAAGTTAGAGAGCTGTAACTGCAGCATTGGTTAGTTTGCAAGCTCATTCACATTGTTCACCACTTCTCTTCACATTATCTACCGTAGAGATTGTCTTGTGACTTCTTTTGCTCCTAAATCCAAATTCCACACCTTTCCTGCTGAGTGCTTGAGTCCATGACAAGTAAGAAGACTCAACTGTTTTTTTTTGTCATGTTCTTTCATAAATGTTATTTATATCCTCATCCAAGCTAGTTCCTCAAGTGGTGTAAACTAATATAGATTCATTGACTGTAAGATTTTACATTAGTTAGTTGTAGTTTTTCTGATGAAATGTTTTAGTTGGAAAACTGAGAGGTTTTTTAGAAATGTAAAGAAAATTTCACTGGGAAGGGTTCTCAAGTTCACAGTGGGATCTCTAGTCAAAAAGAAGGAGAGATAAACAAACACTGGCTATAGCTCTGTGGTTGTCCTGGGAAGTGGGAGATCACGTTCAAGTCCCTGCACCAAATTTGGCACAGCAGGCTGTAGTGGTTTTTGTTTGTGAATTTTTAAAAAAGATCTAATTTTCCTGCTCATGAGGAATAAAATAAGTGTTGAAACCTCTCATTCTTTTTCACAGAACAGAATTCTTGTCTTCCAGCCAAACAAAAATCGAGCAGTTTGAAAGTACTGGATCAGGGCTTAAATTCAGCCAGAGCTGTCCAAAGTGGAGTTCTGGTAAATATTTTCAAGCCCATGGGGCTGAAATTCCAAACCCTAGCATGCCTTCCACAAGGCTGAAGCCATAAGGCTCCAGTAAATAATCTGTGAAAATTTAAACCCTGTACTGGAGTGTCTGAATTCCCCTCATATCTATTATCCTCAGGCCAATTTGCAGTTTAATTCCATTTCCTTATGTGTCTGCTTCTGCTACTCTAGTTTTGTCATCTGCAAGGTTTTTGTCATGGTTACATTATTTTAAACCATAGGACACCTGAGGAAAACATGAAGCAGCTGCTCAGCATGCACAAGGGCTGATTAGTGTAGCTGGTGAAAAAAAATGTGCTGAAAACTCCTAACTAAATTCTAGACTGATCTACAGTTAAGTATCCTTGCACAAGGACTGATGGGTGCTAATCATTATAACAGAAGCCTTTCCATGGACAAAGTTTGAGAACTGTTGGGCTTGTTCATGAGACTCTAAATGTGAAACAGATTAGAACAAACCAGCCCGTCTATATTCATTGCCTGAGCTGTGATATTTAAAAAGTAACAGCACAAATGGGAGCTTCAAAGCAACACAAAATTACCCTGAGAGTTTGGCATTTGAAAACTTTAACTTGGTATTTCCTGACCTCAATTAACAATATATTTCTCTGTAAGTTTTATGCTGACAGTGTTCCTTTAATATTTCTGTACATTTTCCTTTTCTTAGTTCTCTCTCTCTGTCCTACCTTACATCCCCACTGGTTAGCTCCTTGCACATTGCCCCCAACTGGTTAGGCAGGGTGCCTTTCCCTGTTGCAGGGACAGCAATGAAATCTTAAAGAACTGTAAGACTGATTGCTGGAGTAAAGCTAGTATACACTAAGTACAATGAAACCCACTGAAGCAGCTGTCTGATGAGTGAACAAAAGACTACAGTTTAATCATTGTGCAAAGGACCTCCTGGATGCCATTGTGGGGTAGAAATTATCATGCAAGAGGTATGACTAGGCTATACATATAAGGGACTTGAGGTCAGTAGATTAGCTGGAGTCCAGATTACACTGGTCCATTTGCACAGAGAAGGTGCAGAGCATTAGTGGCTCTTTTTCCAACTTCTGTGAGTCTGAGCTGCAGATTCTTAGAGAGGTAAAATTAATCTTCTTACCTCGCTCCATGGAAATCCCCACAGAAGCTCTGGTAATTTACTTTGTGTGAATGAATCATACTTAAAGTTTACTGAGCATTTAATTAACTACTAGTACTGGCTGAAAACTGGAGAAAGTGGAGTGACAAGTTTGGAAGCTGTCTATTTCTCAGGGTTTGAAACAGAACATTTTTTTTTTTACATGTTGCGATTTGTTTTTCCAAAAACTATTAGACTTTCAAAATTTAATATTTGTCTTCCCTTTTTTCTACTGAGTGCAATGAAATTAATGCCCAGGTTTCTCCCATTTAGTTTTAATTTTTCAAACTTACTTTACTTTTTCCAAAGTTAGCATGACAAAGCTACGACGTTGCTATTTTCTTTTTGCCAGTGGGTAACTTTGCCACAGTGAAGAGAGTTTTAAAATTAGTTTAAAAAAGGAAAAATTAGAAAAAGTGAGGGTGGAATTGTATGCTTTTTTTATTCTATGATATATAGTGGTAAAAAGAGAGAAGAAATCAGAGGAAAAATCATGAATTTCATTTTCTTGGAAAACCAAAAAAAAAATTCATTTCTAAACTAAAGAAACATTTCAGCTTCATTTTATTTAAGAAATCTCATTTTTCCAGAAAAAAACAAATCCTTTTTCACAAAACAGGTTTGTGGGGGGGGTTGGGGGGGCAGGAAACTTTTTTTTAGTTGAATATTTTGATCAGCTCTCCTAAATAAAAAGCTATTTTCTGTAGCTACTTATGAGCTCTGTCAAAAGTATAAATAAATTACAGCTAATTTAATATAACACACTTCCTAGAAAATTTTAATAAATCCTGATATTTGCTGTATATTTTGGAACCTAGTTCCACAGTCAGATACCTGCAACTGGACTATTAAATCGACATGGTCTCCCATTCACTTTCACTAGGGTCATCTCACAGGATTAGGTGCTTACCTGAATGCAAAATATCGTCAACAGGAGCTAAACCTCAGTTCATTTAGGCACCAAAAACAGGTAGTGGTTGGTTCCAGGCATCTCACCCTTTCATTACAGCATCTTAAATTGTCCAGATCTCAAATTACGATAATTCTGAGAGAATCTGATCACAAAGCTTTGATACCAGAGCCCAAGATCCATGCTGGGAAATCACATCAGTGGTTTAGCAGCTCAGTAAACCCCACAAACACAATCAACCTCCCGCTCATTTGAAGATTAATAAGTTTCAGAGACTTGAAGGCTCTCTAATGTGTTGCCCAATTAATTAACTGTGGCCTCATTTAACCTAAAAGTTTAGATTCAAACAATGAAGAACATTAAGTTCCCCATCTTCAAGCATCTGACGAAGTGGGATTTTCTCCCATGAAAGCTCACGTGATAAATTTTATTAAAAGCGCCCCCAGACTATTCTAAGTTTTTTTTGGGTCACAGTGTGGCTTTTGCCCATAAAGCACATGTCATTAAGCTGGTGTCTTGGCCATGTGATTTTCCCCCCAAGCAAAACTTACACATTCACCCATCTTTGAAGCATCTGACGAAGTGGGATTTTCTCCCACAAAAGCTCATGTGAAAAATAAATCAGTTAGTCTTAAAGTACCACACGACTCCTTGGGTTTTTTTTAACCAATAGTAGCACATTCCAAAGTAATTCTGACTTTCAAATTTCCATAATATTTTCTTGATTTTTGAGCCAAACATCTCAGAGGGGAGCTGAAACCCTGGCAAAAAGTACCCTTTCTTCTCAATAACATGGCTTTTTTGTTTTAGATGGAAGAAAACTTTTGCTTGGCCAAAGGCACTTTCATAAGTACATAGTGTTTGCACGTTCCTCATGCTTTCAGGAATACAAGCAATCACCCTGGGTTTACTGAACAATAGCTTTGCAAAACAAAGCTGTCCAAAGTGATGGAGATGTGAAATCCTCAGTCTGTGAAAAAGAGCATAGCTGGAAGCTATTAACTCCCTGAGTCCATGTTTGTACTCAACACTGTTTATAACTCATAGCATAAACCACCTTAATTCTTAGAGGATCTGCCTAATCCTCTTTCAATCACTCTTCAGAACTCTTAGAATTAGATGTAAAAGCTCCTGTGGGGTTCATTCTTGCCTCTGTGTGAAATTTCAAAGATTTTTTGATGCTTACAGCTCCTTATTGACTAGCATAAATTCTAGGCCTTTTGCATAACATTATATTATTTGGTGCTGGTAAAACTTTAGAGGAATTTTTGCATTACATTTGTCTGAAAATTGTTGCTTACTTTGTACAGAGTAGCATCAAGAGTAATCACATACGCCAAGTTTCCTATGCTGCCTTGAGATCTCTCATTTTGTCACAGTTCATAGGTACAACTACTTTAGATAATGTGAACATGTCCCCCATAATACTGTTCCAATCCTGTTTTTCCTCACCCATAAGTGTGTAGAAGCAAAGCATTCTCACACACCCTTGGGCCTCCCTCCCCAGGTGTTTTAAAATGCAATTGCTTTGCTGTTAATGTATTCAGAGAAGGCAACTGTTTTACATATGTGTGGCTGGGTAACATAGGAAAGCCATTGTTGGTGGGCATATCTGAACTGTGAAATATTAAATGCAAACAACTGCAGCTGAAACAATTAGCTCTAGGAATGTTACGAAGGCAAAGTGTCAGCCTGGTGAAAGAACAAAAGTACTGCATTATTCAGCAAATAAAATCCCAATCAAGTGAACGGCAAGTCAACAGCAATGAACTATTGCCGTCGTGCTGGAGCCTTACCAATCAACAAGGGCTTATGAATGACTTTGTAATTAATAACAAAAATTGACATCCCTATGGACTGAGAGTTTCCAAGTTGAGTGACCAGGCCTTCAGGTCTCTAAAGATGTTGATGCCTAATTTAGATGTTGATGCCTAATTTTTGGCACCCAAATCTGGATTTTTTAAATCAAAATAGTGAAATGCTTGGCTAATGTCTCTTGTTCCATATGAAAATGTGTGATAATATAAATCACTTGCAGAGTTAATGCAACCTATTAAATCGATGTTAAAAAAAAAATCACAGTTGAAATAAGACTGAGTGAAACTGACTGTTAATTACTGAGAGGACAAGGAGGGTGAGACAATATATTTTAATGGACCAACTTCTGTTGAGGGGTTTAACCACATGGGTTTTTCTGGCCAGGCCCTGACTCTTTAGAAGGTGGCAAGACAGGAAGCTGACATCATGCCTGCTCACTACAATGCCTGGCAGTGGCACAAATGTCTCTGCTGAGGCTGAAGGGCCAGCCGGCACCCAATGCCCACAACTGTGGCTGGAGCAGAGGCACCAGCGCTTCTCCACTTGTGGCTGAGGCTGCTGGCTGGCCCTGCAGCCACAACAGAGACACTCTCACTGCCGCCAGGCACTGAGGTGGGGTGGGCCTGATATCTATGTGGGCTGCAGCCCCCCTGTGTATGTGCCTCTGTTCTGATGTGAAAAGGGACCAGCTTTTTGAGTCATGCACAGCTCTTCTTCAGATCTTGGTTCAATAAAAGATATTACCTCACCTACCTTAGAAGCAAGAAGTCCTGTGGCACTTAAAAACTAACAGATTTATTTATCACATGCTCTTGTGGGAGAAAATCCCACTTTGTCAGACATGGGATTTTCTCCCATGAAAGCTCATGCAATAAATAAATGTTAGGCTATGTCTACACTTACATTTGAATTCAAATTGATTGTCATCAATTCAAATTCAAATAAGTGTATGAACATACCAGCTTTGGAAAGCAGAGTTCGAATTGGTCAAACCTGCTTTTCCGTTGAAGTCAGGGTCAATTCAAAGTGAGTAATTCAAATTGACATAGTGTGGCCATGTCAATTCAAATTGACTGAATTCGAATTAGATTCGAATTGGTCAGTTCGAATTCAGTAATTCAAATTGAAATGCTCAGTGTAGACATAGCCTTAGTCTTTAAGTGCCACAGGACTCCTTGCTTCTTTTGCTGAACTAGACGAACACAGCTGCCTCTTTGGAACTTGCCTACCTTATATCCCTAATTGCCTGGAACCAACACAGCTACAACCACCCTATGTATTTAATTTATGGTGGTATCCTGCTGGTGTTACCATCCAAACTCTTTTCTATTAATTTCCCTCTTGAGTCAAAGCGGGGAAATACTAGGAGTCGTGTGGCACTTTAAGACGAACAGATGTATTTTTCGCATGAGCTTTTGTGGGAGAAAATCCCACTTCATCAGATGCTTCGAAGATGGGTGAATCTTCGAAGCATCTGACAAAGTGGGATTTTCTCCCATGAAAGCTCATGCGAAAAATAGATCTGTTCGTCTTAAAGTGCCACACGACTCCTTGTTTTGTTTTGTTTTTTTGCTGGACTAGACTAACACGGCTATCCCTATGGAAATTGACGGGGAAATACTATCTGGTACAAGCAACACCTGTTGCTGAGTATTGTGTATCGCTGCCATCTTCTGGTTGGGATCCAACCAGCTGTAATGCAGATGATACTGCACTCTAGTATGCCCTACTGCTGCTCCAGTTAATTATAGTTCTCTTTGGTGCCTAGGGGTCAGATCCTCTGCACATATAAATTGTCACAGCTCCACCGATTGTAATGATGATGAACATATTTGAATCATGGAGTAACGATGTTCTGTCCCAAAACTGATACTGTGCAGATGATGACACTGTTGGCTATGTGTGTACAGAATATAAACATATTTCATATGTAGATACATCTCAGTCAAAATTCTTCATGTTTGTTCAGAAGATCCTGGTGGAAATCACATATTAAGATAGTATTTTCCAAGCAGTTTCTCCATGTGCAAATAAACAGAGCTTAATTGGTTCTTATATGCTCCACTTATTTATATTTCACATTTTGGAAAGGCTTTGGTACAATCTACTTAAACACTAGTTTTGCTAAAAGGATGGAAATGATCTTTTAGAGAGTGTTGTCTTTTTTTTTTTTTTTTTTTACATGGTAAATCCTCAATTATTTGCTTTGTGGTATTTGTCCTGTGCTTCCTCCGCTCCCTCATGTGGTTTGAGGATTGCAGGATATGGAAGGGGAATGCTACCTCAGCTGCATGTTGCCCTCTTGTGCCTGCCTACATGAAGCCCTCCCCAAGCTCATGAGTCACAGCCAAGTAAGGTACTGCAGATGCAGTTTCTTCACACCAAAGCATCAGCTACAGTAGGGAAGCTCCAAGAGTCTTGGTTCTACACAGAACTTATATGCCAGTAGCAGGAGGAGCAAGCAGAAGTACAGAGGACCTTTGTCCACAGTTTCCATGGAGATCTGAGTTTGTGGTATGGTGTAGGAGGGCAAATGGAGATTTTACAGAAACTTCAAATTCATGGTGTTTACACTCTCCAGGTGGGTTATTTCCAGGAAAAGAAGAATAGTCCCTGCTGGTTTTTTTGCTAGTAGATAATGAATGAGGTTTACAAAGCTACCAAAAAGATTTAACTGTACAGTTCCTGTTGAAATTCATGAGAGCTCTTGATCTAAATCTTCCAGACACTTTGAAATTCTCAGCCAACACTGCTTGGAGGGGTTAAAGTATGCCAGAACGCCATTCCAGGGCCCACTATTTTTAAGGGCTCAGCGTTCTGGGGCCCCCAAAAATAGAATGTGGCGTCAGAATGCTGCATTCTGGGGCCCACCATTGAAAAATAGCAGGCCCCAGAATGCAGCATTTTGGGTCAACATTCTGTTTTTAGCGGGGGTTAAAGTATAATTTGGGGGGGGGTGCTGGAACACTCCTGCACTGGTGGCCCCCTGGACCCCAGCTCCTGCCACCCCCCCATGCCAGCGCCCCACCCCTGTCCCCAATTCCCTCCCAGTGCAAGCCGGCAGCCCTCGCACTCACCGGACGGCTCAGCGGCTAGGTAGGTAAGGGCAGTAGGCCTGGGTGCCTTGGCTGCAGCCGAGGCAGCTGACCTGAGGTTGGGGAAAGGTCTGGAAAAGGAGGGGTTTGGGGCAGGGCTTGAGCCCTGACCAGGAACACCCCTGGCCTGATCCCCCCCGTCTGCCAGAATGCCCCATAACGCCACTCCAGGGCCTCTATTTTTAGTGGCGCAGTGTTCAGGCCCCTAATAATAGAATGTGGACCTGGAACACTGCGTTCCGGGCCTCCTATTTTTCTGTGGTGGGCCTCAGAATGCAGCGTTCCAGCTCCACATTCTATTTTTAGGGGCCCCGGAACACTGAGCCCTTAAAAGTAGTGGGCCCTGGAATGGCGTTCCGGGCCATTCTGGTATACCTTAACCCCTGATTTTAGGGGCCCTGGAGTGGCATTCGGGAGCATTCCAGCAGGCAGGGGAGGGTGTCAGGGGTGTTCCTGGGCAGGGCTCCAGCGCTGCCCCAAACCCCTCCCCTTCCAGGTCCTACCCCACCTGGAGCCTGCTGCCTTGGCTGCAGCCGCGGCTCCCGCGCCTATCACCCCCACCTCCCTAGCCGCAGCACTGCCTGTTGAGTGCAGGGGTGGCCAGCTTGTACTGGGGGAGAATTGGGGGCAGGGGTGGGGCACTGGCATGGGGGGATGGCAGGATCTGGGGTCCGGGAGGGCCCACTGGTACAGGAGGGGGGCCCCCAAATTATACTTTAGCCCCTGACTGCTTGGACTGGAATAAACTCTAGGTTAGGGTTACCAGCTGTCAGACAAAAGTAGGACATGTCCTCCTTTTACTTTCACATCTTCCGTCTGGCAGGCATTTTAAAAATATATGATTTTGTCTGGCTTTTTACTTACAGGGGTTGAAGTATGCTGCAGTGCCCCAGAACACCCTATTTTTAGGTGGAAGCATTCCAGGGCCCCCTAAGAACAAAAGAATATTATATTAATACTACGTTTTCTCAGTGTGTCCTCCAAGGACCTCCTTTTCATACTTCCCTGTTTTTATCCGGTAACCCTATTCTAGGTTGTCTTCTGTGTTTTACTCAGCAATATCAAAACTCTAGATGCTCAATAGATAGCAAAAGACAACCTTTTTTCCCCAGAATATTTTCCCCTTCTAGTTTTCTTTGGTTGGTATTCTGTGTTATGCTCAGTATAAACAAAGAGTAATTCCTTCCATCACCTAATGGATCATGTGCACTGGATTGGAGCCAAACTTGCTTTTTTTGAGGTTTTGTGTAAAGGGACAACAAAACATCAATGTTTTTCTGCATTCTGTAAATTGACAGCTCTATCCCTTCCCTTAGTAACCTGTGCTTCCAAAACACCTAAATACTTTTATGTTTCTGAGTTGGAGTTAGAGTTCACTCATGTTCTGGTTCCAGAGTGAACTGGTGGGAATCAGTCTGCCTCCATGCATGGTCCTAAAACCCAAACTCTGTTATGCTTGTATTTGAAATCCTTGTTAAGCTCTTATTTACATATGTTCAGAAATTTCTGGGGAAAGTGGGAGAGAGACTCCTTGCTAGCTGAAATTTTTCAGTCCAGTCTTCAGACCAAAGGGGTGTGTCCACACAGAGGTTTTAAATCGAAATAACTCTGGTTATTTTGATTTTAAAATAGCTTTGGTCCACACAACATTTTCTTGTTTTGAAATGATGAGCTCCATTCTATAGAAACAAGGAAAGTTAGATCGATTCAACAAAACCTCATTTAAAATCGAAACAATGCTTGGATTGCAACCGTTATGTCAAAATAACACAGTGTGGACGTGTTGTTTTGATTTAACAGTTGTTTTGATTTAACATTTTTGCCCTTCTCCTTCCCAGGATGCCTTTCTATATTCATATATTGGGTGATGGCATAGCCCTTGTAGGGGGCCATCTTGCCACACCTCCCATGGTGCTTCTCTCCAGAATCAAGCTAGCAAATCCTGTCCCTGAACATGCTAGTTTGATTTGACTTTCTAGTGTGGACCTGTTAAATCGATTTAGCTTAAATCAATTTAATGATTTTATAGCGACATCATTAAATCAATTTTAGTTAAATTGATTTAACTGTCTGTACCTGGACACAGCCAGGGTGACTTGTTTATATATTTCATTGAATTGTCTTATTTATAGGGTTATTTTAAAAATCTTATTTTCTTTTCTGATGATTTAGGGGTTTTTTACATGCACAATTCCAAATAAACCTAAGTGGTATGAGCTGGAAAATTTCTAGATGGCAAGAAGTATAAGTGATTGCAAAAATAGTTTTATACAAATCTCCTCTAAGTGTAGTTATAATTTTTATATGACTATCGGATAATGCAAAGACATATACTGATACTTAAAGTTGTGCATCATATTTAATAAAAAGAGTATTACTGCTGATTTCACTGCCTAATTCCATAGTTGGAAAATCAAAAAATCATGCAACTGGAGAACTCCACAGTGTAATAGCAGCATAAGGCTTTCACTGTATAAACAGTTGCTCGAAGAATTTGCTCATTTATATGTGTAATGACTTACTCTGTTTGCACAATTGCATATTTTGCATACAGATATGCATGCCTTGTTTCAGTGATTTGATAGCTTGCAGATATACCTTCAGTGCTAATATTTCAAAATTTGGTCAAAGCAAATTTTTGTCACTCTCTGTCCCTCCCCAGCCACTAAAGGAGGTAGCATCATGATCTCTCCTCTTTGATGTCCCTGCCAAAAATACTGATGGCCATAGAGGCACACGCAGGAGGGAGTACTCCTGCATTTATTTGGTCTTGCTTTGAGGTCAAGACAGCTAAGGGTACTTTCACCAGTTCTCTTTAGGGACACCCAAAGACTAACCAAAAACTCCTCCTACATTTTGTCTTGGTTTTGGAACTCCTGAATTCTTTCATAGATTCACACTGCAATTACTCAAGGCTTTAAAATGGAGATGGATCTGAGCTGCAAAGACTGGAGTTAAGATCAGTCATGGACTTCCTGATAGTTGACTGATGTCCAGATTCAGGGTGCAAATTTTTTAAAGAAGTAGACTTATCTATGAAGTTTTGTCAGTGCCCCCAAAGACCTTGTTGGGAAGGGTCATGTCCAGCATTCTCCCGTGCCTGGTATTGTCATTCTACATTAGTGAAAAGAGTTGCCATACCAATTTAGTATAATTTTTGCACACATTTGGCCCATTTGTACATCACTGCACATAGCACAGAGCTATGATGGACCTTGAGACTGAGCTTTTCAAAGAGGTCCCAGTTAGGTGCTCAACAGTCAATTATTTTACAGAGCTAACTCAGTGTCTAGTGCCCAAACTGTGCCCCTTCAGTTTCCCTTCTACCTTTGTTACAGTGACACAAAATGTATGAGAGCACCAAGGTCTGAGATGAAGTAACTCATCTTTGAAACTCAAGTTAAAACCTCTCTGAGCGCACATATTAATCTTTATTTTTTCTTCCTTTACAGGAAGACTGATAACCCAAGGGCTAGGTGTCCTTGGATTAGGCAAAGCTTTAATTATCACTTCTGATTGCTTGATTCATCCTACGTTATATTTACCATTCATTGATTGTTCTCTCCAGTTCTGGGCCTGAAAGCTTAAAACACGCTGACATTTATAGAAATCAGTGCATTAATAAATCAGGAAACTCAGAATGTCTGATTTGCTTTTCAATGAAGTGAACTATTATCACTGCCAAAGTTCTGCAGAGAGCGAGAAAGTCCATTTGTAATGCATTGTCTAGGCTCGTCATAGGTAGCTGATGAATAACCTTTCCAAGAAAGAAAAAAAAAACAATTAAAGTTGAATTACTTCATTTATAATTCAGGGTGCTTCTGTGGGGCTTTCATTTATTAAGTGCATTGTGATGAATTTCCAGGCTTACTTTGGAAAAGTGAACAGAGTTTGATAGCTTGATGTCTTCTTTCTAACTGCGCTTTTTTTGGTGCTGTTTTAAAATTGGAATTTTTTTGTTGTTGTTTTTGACTCATAGTTCTAGCTTAATCCTACATCAGTTACCTGAAAACTCCTCTAGCCGAAGGTCCTGTTCAAGGCCAGCTGTTCATTCAGCATCAAGTGCCTGGTAGGTGAAGAAACTGGCTACCTTCTTGGGTTTTTAGGTTTTTTATTCTACCTTAAGAAAGTGCCCACCTCAGAGGAAGCAGGTGATGTAGAATCTCTTCTTTAAGACAGAAAATCCAAGTCTAAGATTGAGCATAGTACAAGAGCAGCTGTGTGCCTAAAACTCTGGAGCAGGATTCAGGAAGCTTGGGTGCAGTTCCTAGCTCTGCTACAGGATCCCTGGTGACATAGGGTCAGGACAGATGGACATGGCAATAAAAGGCCTGCAGCTGACCCAAATCAGCTGCTCAGACTGTGGGGCTATAAAAGAGCAATGTGGACTTTCAGACTTGGGCTGGAGCCCATAGGCTAAAACTATATGAGGAGCGACAGTCACAGACGTCAGGCTGAAGTCTGAGACCAAACATCTGCGCTGCTAGCTTAGAGCCCTCTAGCCCATGTCCTGTGAGCCAGAGTTAGCTAACCAAAGCTCTGAGACTTGGTGCCGTGGGTTACTTACTGCAGTGTAGACTTTGTCGGACTGCCCATTAATATGTACAGCATGCAGTACTGTGAGGCCCTGATCCCAGTGTGGGCCCTATAAGTGTTAATGTATTACAGATGTAGCCCCCTTCTTCACCCAGTTACCTCCTTTAATGCCAGTCTCCTTACAGATCTGGATGCGTGGGCCTGGGTCCATATGAATCTCAGGTCCAGCTCATTAGGGTGTGATTTCCTTAGTCTCTTTCCTGGGCTTTTCCTTGTCAACCATATGAACACCAGCCCCTTCGCCCCCCACCCCTTGTCTCAGGTTAATAGATTAAAAAGGACCATTACGATCATCTGACCTCCTGCACAATGCAGGCCACAGAACCACACTCACCCATCCACTCCTATAATAATCATCTAACTTATGACTGAGGGTATGTTTACACTGATGGCAGGAAATTTGCCACAATCACACCAGTTTTTCCAGATTGACTGAGCAGTCAGTGATGACACACTCAGTTGATCCAGAAATCGATGTAATGGAACCACTCCTTCAAGTGGTGCAGCACAATGAAGACAGCATGCTAAAGAGGAATTACAAAATCAACAAGTGTTATGTCAACTACTCTGCGTAGCTTGCATAATGCCTGTAGATTGCTGCATAATTTTGCCAGCAGTGTAGTCTCAGTTACTGAAGTCCTCAGCTAATGATTCGAGGTACAAATACTCCACCAGCAAGTGAGCTATGCCCCATGCTATAGAGGAAAGGGGGGGAACCCCAGACCAGGTACTCTGCCAGTCTGCCCCAGGGGAAAATTCCTTCCTGATTCCAAATATGGTGAGTAGCTAAACCCTGAGAATGTGGGCAAGACTCAGCAGTCAAATAATTGGAAAGAATTCTCTGCAGTAATTCAGAACCCACTCCAAGTGTCCTATCACAGGCCATTGGGCATATTTACCTCTAGTAGTCATATATCAGTTATTTGCCAAATTGGACTATCACATCATACCATCCCTCCGTAAACTTACCAAGGTTGGGTTTTTGCCCCCACTGCTCCCCTGGGAAGGTGGTTTCAGAACTTCAGTCTAATGGCTAGCCACCTTTGCCTAATTTCAAGTCTAAACTTCCTGGTGGCCAGTTTATACCCATTAGTTTTTCTCCCTTCTTCCTCTGAGCAGACATGGAGATAACCATCCAGGAATGCTTTCTAGCATTCACATTACAGAAATGCCCATGACTAGAACTAATGTGTCTCCTTTCTCCCTCTTAGTTTCCTAGCAGAATCTCCCTGAGTTGCTAGCACACCCAGGAACCATGGCAAGCTCCACAGGGTTGTTCAGAGATAATAGCAGTGCACCTCCCAAATGATCCTCATTATGAGGGTTGTATCAAATTTCAGCCATCAATTATACTTTCCAAGTTGCAGAAACCTAGTATGTTCTCACATGAGTGCCTTTCATTGCTCCTGTTGCTTTATTTATATGACACATAGGGGTGCAACTCACTTTACGTGTAAATCTCCACCCAAAGGAACTTATGTTCATTATCTCTGTATACAGCGTACAAGTGACTTTTCTGCCCAATCCTGCAACCAGGCAGTATTGGGGTGGGGGTGGAGGGTTGCAACTTGATGAGGTGCCAGGCACTTTGCAGGAGCAGCCTCTAGGATGGTACTGGTATGTAAAACCCCATCCATCAGTCTGATAACTCTCTTCTGTCATCTTCACTTTTACTTTCTTGTTTTTACTCCCAAAGAGAGAGATTTATTGATGCATTTCTTGGCTTACAGAACCCAACTCCTACAATCACACTACATTGGCACTTGCACAGAAATACAGAAGTGGCTCCATGTATTTGCTCTCCCTTTTGACCTTAAATCATTGTGTTGACAGATGATTTTGCACTGGAATCAATTTTCTGCTGAGCAAAACAAACCTACATCAACACACTGGAGTGAGGTCATTATGGTCTTAATTGCTAGCAAAGTATGATAGGTTACTTCACAGGGTAAAACAAACAAGGAGTCCTGTGGCACTTTTTAAAGACTAACACATTTATTTATCACATGAGGTTTTTGTGGGAGAAAATCCCACTTTGTCAGACACTTGAAAATTATTAGTCTTTAAAAGTACTATAGGAGTCCTTGTTTGTCTTGTTGAACTAGATTAACACCACGGCTACCCCCTTTCGAACTTGTTTACTTCAAAGCAGCCCAGTTACAGGGTGACTGAGAATATTTCTTTGATATGCATCAGTTAACTCTGCAGCATGCATGTCCCACCAATAGTGTATACACAGAGCACTTGTTCCATTTTCACTTTGCATTATGTAAACATGCAGCAGCAGTTTGTTGCGAATTGAAGATATAGCATTCTCCCAGGCTATTTCATAATCTTTTGCTTTGTTACTGAGGTGCAAACATCTGGAACTTGTTTTCACTGTGAATTGTGGGAATCCAAGCAAATTCAATTTTAAAAAAAAAACTGCATATTTCTGCTGTTTCCATCCTATATGTCTTTCTAGGCTCGTTCACACCATTTTTGAGCAACTCTGGGCCAGTATGGACAAGCTGTGCTTCCATGACACTATGGTGACAAACACAAATATTCTAGGCTGCTTGGCCTGTACTATACTCAGAGTTGATTCTGCACTGGACCTTGTCCGTCAAAGCACTGAGCAGATGATGCAGGAGCAGAAGACTATTCTACAGCGGTCACAAGAAGACACTCTGCTGAGTTTGCAACAGGACAAAGCAGAACAGGAGAACCACAAGGTGTCAGAACAAGAGGACCAGTTCCTCCATTAGCTTTAAAGCAATCAGCGCTACTTCTGCACCTCAGAAACCAGCATGGATTGGGAGAGGGGACTGTGGTGCTCGGTTGGGCTCAGTAGCCGTGGTGAGAGAACTACAGGATGAAGAAGGCTACCTTTCTTGAGATCTATTCAGAACTAGCCCTGGAGCTTCAGCAAGAGTATACCCATTTGCAGTGTTCCATACACATGGAGAAATGAGTCACTATTGCCATCTGCAGGCTGGCTATCCCAGAAAGTTACTGGTCTGTAGCCAAGCAATTTGACTACCAAAGGAAAAACAGCATCTTAGTGACTGGAAATACATTTAACTAACCAATCTTCCCAGCTTTACATAAATGTTTAATTACTGAAACAGGGCAAACAAAACCTCAGGTTTAACTGTAAAAACATTGCTAATATAACAATTTGGTGATGGTGTATAAAATTAAAGGTGAGTCTATGGGTATTTCTATATACAGCGTGCTTTTCCAGGTTTGATTGAGCAGTTTGTCAAGATGTTCTCAGTCAATCTCCAACACGATACTATAACTCCAGCCTTGTAACTGAAGTAGTGCTAAGCTGACTGGACGGCATTTCCAATCACCTTAGCACAGCATGTACAGGGAGGTAAGTGGGAGTTAGTAAGGTGACATGAGTTATGCAAGGTATTTTACATATCTTGCGTATTTCCCATTGGCTGCTGCTGAAAAGCACAGCAAATGTAGACTAGGGCTATGTCTTGACTCTATCCCTCCCTGTCCGCATATAGTCTGGGGTTGAGTGCTCTAGTTCAAAAGCCTCAGGGGCATCGCAGGACTCCAAAGAGCTGGACTCTCAAGTATAAATTGTCTCAATTCCCAGCAATTGGAACTGAAAATTAATGGGAGCCTCTGGTTATACTGCTGCCAGGATGTGAAAGTTAGGAGTTTCTGCTGTTTCCAGCATTGAGGATTTTCCAAAGGATGTAGAATGTGGCTGGGTCACGATATACAAGACTTGAGGGTCTGCTGACCTAATAGGGCATATTTTTGAGAAGGACATTCTAGCTCAGAGTAACATCTTTGCATTGCCTCTGCAGCTTTGTCTTTCCTGTGCTCTTTGTCACCACTTTGTTGCTGTCTGTCCCAAGCCACCCTTTGACTGTCTTTGGCCACTGGACAGCTTTATTTCTTTCTCCATCTGGATGCTCATGCACAGCTTCTGCTTCTCAACAGCTTGATTTTCCTGTATAACTCTACCATGAGATCTGCAAAATCTTGTCCCAAGTCTACCTTTTTCTCCCACTCTGGTTAGCCAGCCTGTCAACAATACACAGAAGACCTGACCTTGATGATCTACCTGTTGTTGAAGCTGTGGAAATAGAGGGGAAGAGACAGTTGCTTGTTGTTCATATCCCAGGCAAGTCATGATAGCTTTGTGTAGTATGTATATGCGTTTCTATCTCTCCCAGACGCATGCTCATCCCTGGGGGAACCTCAGAAATGGTAAGTGGTCTGTGTTCCAGAGGATGCTGGGTGCACTTGTCTTTGCTGTACATGCTTTCAGATTGGCAGTGTGGAAGGTGCAGTGGTAGGAGTCATGGTCCAGCTTTGGTTCTACAGTTTGTGCCTTGAAGGTGCTGTGTTGAAAGGGACTCCATATGCCTCTGAATATCTTGAAATAGCTCTGTTTAGACATAACATTACTGTGAGCAATCACTCAAGCTGGGTGATGTGTTTTGGTATGAAATCCAGACCAATGAGAGGTGGTGTCATGGTTGTGTTGTTACCCTAAGTGCCATAAAATGCTCTGCTGCTGTGGGCTGTCTGCCTGGATGCTCCCAGCCATTCACTGAGTATCTCTGTGTTAAGCAGCCTTGGTGTAGCAACTCTAACTCTAGCAGCCTGTTTGTTACAAGACAGCCATGCTCTGGTCCCCACCAGCTTTGGTAACTTCTAGCGAAGTGACCCTACTAGACTCCCAGTCTCAAATTTTGCCAAAACTGTCTAATCTGTCCAGCCCTGGAGCATTAGAGAAGTAACAACATCCTTAGTTCCTTTAAAGAAACAAAAGCATGGCGCCTTATTGCTTTAACTGGAGCTAACAATCATTTAAATTCAAACACAGCTCTGGATTGTTTTAAATTAAAAGTATAACAACTTTATTAACTTCAGGAGAGAGCAGTGCGTTGAAGTATAAGGGATAAAGTCAGAAATGGTTGCAAGAAAATAAAAGTGAAAAAGGTTTCTAGACACTAAGACTTGAAAAATACAAAATGAAGACCAGTGCTGAGTGGGGGAGGGTATGTCTTAAAAGAGAAGCAGCTTTGGTTTGCAAAAATAAACATTTCCAAATAAATGTAAAATTCTTTCCCACCTCCTTCCAAAAAAGTGGTTTGTTGAAAGGAAGCTATGTAATATCACTTCTTTTCTTATCTCCTGTCTGTTGTTCTCAGCAGTCTGTCTGGAACAAAAGTGTTTTCGGCTTTATAAATCATGTTCTGAACATAGGGATGTCATTGTTGAAACTGCTGAACATCAGTACGATCTGGACAGAAACATAGCAGTTGGAGAGACAACTGCCTTCCCAATAATATAGACAACATTGCTAGGGCCTAGCTGGATTAGTAGGCTGATTACCTATCAGATACTGTAAAGTGGGCACTTCTGAATAAATGAGATGTCTCTCCAATATATCTGTTCCTCTATCCACATCCTCGAATAGGGTGCCCCGTTCTCTTACACCAACCCTGTAGAAATTAACTAGCTTGACTGCAAAATTTTTGAAAGTATGAATTTGGGTACCTGGCTTGAGAAGTCTTTAAAGGCCTTTGATTTTCAGAAAGCACTGAGCTTGAAGATTAGACCCTTTTAAGATTTTGAAACTTAGAGACCCAAAATCACTAGTAGCTTTGTAAGATGTAGCCCCAGTTGTGTGTATTCTTTTTCCACAGAGCCACTATCAAAAAGACACTGCAGGGGAGCTGAGGCTACTCTTCCAAGGCATGAGGTTCATGGGTTTTGCATGGAGGCACAAAACCTCGTATCAGATCCCCTTTGTGCTCTGTGAATCCAGTGGGAGCCCTGCAGGCAAAACTGGATCATTCTGCAGGAAGATGCAACCCAGATCTTCCCATAGAATGATTTGAAGACTGACAGTATAGGACTCTAAGTGGTGTTTACCCCCATGATGGTTCAGGAAGGATGCTGCTCTTTTTCACATGTTAGAGGGTCCTATATCCTGTAAAAAGAGCAACAGTTATGAGGTCTGCAGCTGAGGCAAAAGTTGGGACAATCAGTGATTATTTCAAAAGGGCAGTCATGTTAGTCTAGTTCAGCAAAACAAACAAGTAGTCCTGTGGCACTTCTAAAGACTAACAAATTTATTTATTGAATGAGTTTTCATGGGAGAAAATTCCACTTTCTCAGATGCTTAAAAGATGGGGCAACTTACTGAATGAGAGGAAAATAAATACAGGGAATCATAAGTCATGGGATCAGGTCACACTGTAACAGCAAATCAAAGCATTTGTTAAGATTCAAATACAATCTGCACAAAAGACACTATTACAGGACTTAATAAAACCAGCCACTCCATCAAAGGCTCATTCTCCTGCTCATCTACCAGTGTGATTTATACTATCATGTGCCAGAAATGCCCCTCTGTCTTATATATTGGACCAAAAGGACAGTCTGTGCAAAAGAATAAATGGGCACAAATCTGACATTAGAAATCACAACATTCACAAACCAGTAGGTGAAACATCAATCTTCCTAATCACTCCGTTGACGCTTTACTAATTGCTGTACTCAGACAAATGAATAACAGTTCAAGGCTTCAAAAAGAAACAGCAGAGTTGGAATTAATTTGTAAATTTGACTGGTTCCTCATGGCTAAATAAGGACTTTGGATATTTTTTTTTTTGCTCATTACAAAAAGTGTTTTGACCTCATCTCCCTCTATATGCTGTTCCTCAGTATCTGAACTTTAACAACTGCATTGATTTGCTGTCACAGTCTGATCTGATCCTATGACTTATACTTCCCTGCATTTTTTTCCCTCCCATTCTTTAAGTTCTCCCATCTTCTATGTGTCTGCTGAAGTAGGATTTTCTGTCACAAAAGCTGATGCTAATGATTACTGTGTACCCACTCCTATGTTGTTTACTGAAAGGAAACACCCAGTAAACATCAAGTGTTGGATCTAACCCAAAATGAAATGGGTTCTTCAAAGTTCCATATAGAAATCTTTCTAAACACGTTTTTATCAATCTCTGTAGCTCATCCATCTGATGGCTTGATTCACATTTGGAGAGGAGACATGGGTTTACCCCACTGATGTCAGAGAGAGGGGAAAACATCACAGAATGTTAGTGAATCCATGCAAGAGTTCAACACAAATGTTAGAAGCAGTCAATTGTCTCTTCATTTTAAGAAAGCTTAAAGGTCTCCATTTAACCCACTAGAGTGCAGTGCTGTTGCTTTATTCTCTTTTCCTTTCATGGTCCTAAATCACAAAATTTCAGTATTCAAATATACTTTGTGCTTCAATATCTAAGAGCAGAGATTGACTGTCCTGCTGAGTAAAAATAGGGATCAACAGCAGGATATTTTAAATGCCTTCTCTCTTATTGCTCTTTGATGTTCATTTATTCTTCGCTTCATTTGCCTAATTGTCTTTCTGAGCCACAGGGGATATTTTGAAAAGTAAACCATGGGTGCATGGATGAACAAATAATCAAAACTTTTGGTTCAAAAGATGGTTTACAATGATAAACAGACCCCAGAGTCACCCGTTGGGGGTGATTTTGATTCCTGTTTGCTGTAATCAAAAGGACCCAGACTCTATATGAAGAAATTTTCGTACAATGGTCAGTTGTATTGGATTGCAATACATCATGCAGCTGGATATCTGGCCTTCCCTTGAGTTTGTGTTATCCAGAAACTAAACTCAAAGACACTGTAACTGCAAGAAAAAAAATAATTAGTAAAGTTTCTGAATGACACTGACATAAGTCACATAAGATAAATATTCATCAGTGTTATTCTACATGTGTGTTTGTTACCCTAGCAGAAGATCTTACTACTCAGTTATTTGTTACTCTATCTGAAGGAGGTCTTACTAAATTGTACCAGCTGTTATGCTGGGACTATGACAATCACTGGAATTATGTTAGAACAGCTGTAGCGGGTTCTGTAATTTACAGCAGTTTGGTATGGCCACCAATAGACTGATTCACAGCACAGAATAGTTGGAAGTATAAAGGATTTCGGCTGTTTTCTTCCAAGAGTACATCCTCTTCATCCTTCTTAACTGCTTTCTCAGGATGTCTTTATATTGTGGGCTATGCAGGACTTACACTGCTCTTGCATTGGAGGTGTTCCCAATATTAGAAGCACTAGCTTCTTGGCCAGTGTAAGATCCTGAGCTGCTACAAATGAGCCAGAGTGATTCCAGAATCAGGCTCCATAAGTGTGATTTTGATATCACTTACACTGGTGTAAGTCAGCTGGAGTTGCTAGGACTACCGCAGTGTGAAACGGGTCTGAATGCTATGTTTTACTAACTTGTGGATCTTGTAACTCATCAAAAAGAACTGTTAGTCTCTAGTCTTTCACCCATTGCTTCATCAGATAGCTGATGCTTTGTGGTTTCTACCAGGTAGAAATAACTTATTGAGAGTCAGATCTGTAAGATCCCATTTCACGTCAATCACTACTAGTCAGATTTATAATGGCAAATTAAAGATCAGTGGCAGACTCCCAATGCCCGCAAGCACCCCTGTTGTGAAAAGGTTTTCTGCTTACACTAGTCTATCTCCTATTAAGAACCTTTGGAGAGGGAAGTGCTCTAAAGGTTTATATCATTCTATAGAGTTTCATTTTCACTGGCACTTTATGTAGAGGCCTTAAGGCAATAAAATGTTACCATACTAAAACTGTATAAACTTGGGGAAATTATCCTTTAATATCTCAGTAAAAAGCACAAAGCTGAGTTATTTTCTTAATGCTATCCTATGTCAGTCTAAGGTATCTTCAGTGAAGAGAGGTGCATGGAATTGAATTAAAGATGTAATGCAGAATGTATTCAGCGTCTTGCTTTAACAGACTGAAACTAAAGGTGCTGCTAGGTTCTGCAGACTGTGAAATACAGATATTATAGGAAATACATTAACTTAATAAGCCATGCAAAAATTATTCAATTGTGCAGAGAGCTGCGATGTAAATGTTGTTCATTTTTATTTTGTTTCTACTGAGGCTGGAGTGTTTCCAAATAGCTTTTCATCATCTTGTTTCAATATATAAAGTGTTTGAAATGCAGGGATGTATTCAAAAGCATTTAGGGTTTATATTATCACTGGCATTGTAAACTGAAGCTTTATTTGTGCCAAAAAAAAAGCCACAGTGGTGTGGCTCTGCACACAAATTCAAATATATTTGAACAATACAGGGAAACAATGAGCAAGGGGACATATTTATTCTACGCCGTTCTCAAGATCTTTGAAAACTAAGTAAGACTGGAAAAGCAGGAGCATTTGGAAAGAATTGTTAATCCACAGATACACTTCTACTGCAGAATGTGACGAGTGGCTTAGAGATTGTGGGTTGCCCAAAGTAAGGAGAGAACCTTGTATAATTGCATATCTCCAGCCCGTTGTCTCCCCTTGCTAAATCTAAATTAATCAAGTTAAAACCCTATCTTAGTTTGCTCAACAGAATATGTAGATTACCTTTAATCATGTGTGCAGGAACTCCCTTTAGCACATAGGAAAGGGGGGGTTGCTAATCAAGGGTACATCCAACCATCACTAAATCGGCTAGTGTGCTTCCTCTGAAAATCAGCTAGTGCTGGCAGGTAATGTGTGCATACATCTATTGTTCCTGTTCAGAGAAGCAGCGAAATGCATCACATGCCATGGTTTCCAAGCATATCTGGAAGCTGGTATATCCCAAATAACAAGGATGACTGACATTTTAACTTCTCTCTTCCTCCACCAAACTAGGCTAGTCTAGGCAAGGAGAGCATGCTGTATTATAATTTCCATAGTACAGCTGTGGTCTGAAGACTTTCTAAAAGGCTTCCATGCTTTTGGATCTCCAAATGCTTTACTATAAAATGAGTAGAAATAAATTAGCAGTCTCTACAGTTATTCAAAACAGGCATAGAGGTATCCTCTGAAGGAGGCAGAATAAGTGGATTTTCAACTATTCTTTCAGGGACATCTTGTTATGTTAAGGTGCTGTCACACTTGCAGATGGTGTTCCAGAGTGGCAGTTCAGGACTGGGGATTGTAAAAGAGCAGGTGAATTTCAAAATGCAGAAAGTTAAATAAATTGCTGATCAATGCAGGCCAGTTGCTAATCAAGCTGTGTATATTTTTATAACAATAATAATGCTTCTAATAAAAATAATTTTGTAAAAAAGCTAAGGTATCTTGGTATGTAGACTCAACAATTGTAATGGTGCATATTGTAAAGTTTCTGTTAACAATGGATGGTTTGGGGGTTGCTGACAATCTCAAAAAAAAAAAATCATGGAAAAAATGCATCATTGATCCAAAACAAAATTTATTCCTCAACCTTTTAGGAAACCAAAAAGCATATTTTGTTTTAAAAAAAAATTGAACCGCTTTAAAATTATTTTAATAAAGCTTGGTGAAATATCTAAATAAAAAGGCTTTATGAATCAAAATCAAGATGTTTTGTTTTGAAATGTCAAAACTAAACACTGTAGCCCTTTTTTCAATTTATTTTCTGACATGAACAACTGAGCAACATTCGCACAAATTTGTAAAATGTTAGTGTTGCAGAATATGCATTTTTCACAAAAATAACCCTTTCAGAAGAGAAATTTCTCCCAGCTTTAATGATTAAAGTTGTCTTAGCATTACGTTGTAGGGAATACTTGTAGGCAGTGATTTTCAATTTCCAAAGGAACAGCCTTTTTAGTCTAGTCCAGAAAAAAAAACAAGGAGTCGTGTGGCACTTTAATCTGTTAGTCTTAAAGTGCCACACGACTCAGTGATTTTCAAGGCTGTCAAAGAGATTTGGACACCCCATCCTATGAAGTGTAATAGAAATTGGGTGGTCAGATCTCAGGCAGCTTTGAAAAATCTCACCACAGATTGTAATATGTTTCCATGTGATGCTACTGACTGTATAGGTTAACCTCTGATCTATCTATTGATAACAGTGTGCGATCCTGGTAGTTGTCTTTCAGAGGTTACTCATGATTGTAGCACAAATACGGTTACTCTGTACCAAGAGAACAACACAGGAAAGAGTTGTTTTGTCATTTTCAGCTGTCATTTGGTTTGCATTGATTGCAGACCGTTCCATTGATCAATGACCAGTGGTTATCATGTGGAAGTGTGGCATCAAACATCAACCATGTTGCCTTTTTGCTGACAAAAAGCAATGCTGTGTTTTCTGCTTAGAGCCACTTTAATTTCCTGGAAGAGTCCTCCTAAAGGATGTTTTGTATGGATTTTATTTTTTCTGGGTCATGTGTTTAGGTGAGCAAGAGCAGCTTTCAACACCCACAACAGAAATAAAAGTTTAGAGGTCTACATTGTAGAGTAAGGCCTGGGAGGTGAAAGAATAGTTATAGGAAACATATTAATTTAGTTTAGGGATATAACCTCACTAATATTCTGACTTAATTTTTCTGGCTTGTAAGAAGTATGTTATTCCCTTGTATTCTAGCCCAGTACTACATCCTGTTGTATCATTTGTACTGAATATGGTAGCTGATTCTCTTAGTCAATAGGAACAGGGGAACAGCTGCTCACCACTTCAGTTTTTTTTCAGCGAACATCCCCCCACCCCAAATCCTGGGAAGCCATGTAGACAGTAGGCTATAGAGTTTCAGTGTTGTCACTCAAGCAGTGTGTATGCCTTTAAGAAGGGAAGATGTGAGAGTGAAGAAAAATGCAGTAAATGTGAATTTCAAGGAGAAATTTAGCAATCTTATTAGCAGGTCTGCAGCAATAGGTTTGTGACAGTAAACACTTTAAAAATAGATCAGCTCACTTCTATACCTGGTAGCTTTTCTTTCTCTAGCTCCCCCTAGGCTATAAAGGCCCTTAAATGAATTTTATTATAAAACTACAGTGAAAGATAGACAGGATTTTTAAAAGTTTTGAGAAATATTCTTTTGCTGGCCAAGCTAAGCCAAGTCATTTAAAAGAGAACAGTGTAGTGTGTATGGATGTCATGTCTTAGGGCCTCACATGATGAGAGGCTTTAAATATGTGTGAGACAACTAAGATTTTTTTTCTCTTCATTGTTTATAGTATGGGGCCTCTGAATCTTGACACAGTTTAGGACCTCCACATGTCTTAATCCAGCCCTGAATTCAGTGTGTTGGTTTATAAATCCTTCTGTTCCTCTTCACTGATTTCATATTCAGCAGGGCCTGACACCAATGGCATGTCCTCTCTGTTAGCTGGGTAGTCCTTATTGAGGACAATAGGATGATTCTTGTAAGTGAGGACAACACAGTTGAGTAAAGTTCTTAACATCAGGGCCTAGGATCACCTGCCTCTCCGTATTGTCACAGGAGTTTACATCTTGCTACTTAATTAACTAACTGGGGTATTTTTAAACTTGATGCGAGAAGTTTATAATAAAGTTGTCTGAAAAATGCCAATTCTTCCTGGGAAGTTCTTTTTTGGAGGGGAGAAGAGAAACCAAAACTGTAAACCAAAATTTTATTTGCTTTCAAAATGGCTTTCAGTGTTCAGTAAAAAATTTTCAGTTCAATTTTTACTGAAAAAAGGCAAAAAAAAAAAAAAGAGAGAGAGAGAGAGGAAAAAATACTTCCTGTGAAATTTTTCATATTTTGACAAAAAGCCATTTTTATCCAAGTTGCTTTCAGACAAAAAAAAAAGTTTTGATCATCTCCGTTTATAAAGATCCTGCGCCAGATTCTGCTCTTGCCTACACATGACCAACTTCATTTCATTTCATTTCATTGTCAACATCTGTTTGCGCCATCAGACACGAGGAATAAGAAACAGATTCTGATCTTTAACATTCAGCTAATTACATTTGGGCTTTTGGGGAACTTTCTCCTTGTTGGGTGACTTAACTGTCTTTCTTTCTGGATTTTAGACTTGTTACTTTACACCACTACTTTTTAAATTATATATATATATATATACATACACAACTTTCAGCTTTTCCTCCTCTGCTGTTTTTCTGAGGGTCTTTTTCCAAACTGTCAGTGTTTTTACATCTATTCCCAGAACTTGTTTTAGTGCCTATATATGTTACAAGGGGAAACAGATTTTTCAGGAGGGAAGTGGAGAGACATTACAGGCTCAACTAGCATCAGATTCAGTTTTCATTCTGGTGTGTCATTTGTTTGCTTTGTAGGTCCCATTTTATTTCTTGAGGGGTGTTGGGCAGAGAATAATTGAGAATGATGTGGAGCGGTGGTTCTCAACCTTTTACAGGTTGCAACACATTTTGTGGCATATTGTGGCTCTACAGGACGCACCAGCCTACCCACCCACCCACGCCCCAGAGGCCAAATCCAGCCATCTCCCCAGCTCTTTACGACACTCTTTCCACTGTGTGGCAACACAGTTGTTGAGAGCCACTGATCTGGAGTTTGGCAGTATTGTCTGAAGAGAAACCTGTGATACAAGTATATACAAGTATTAAAAATAATGTGTATTTAAATAAACCAATTTGGTGCAGTGCCAGATATATTACTTCCATCCCTACAAGTGTTAAATGTGCAATCAGAGATTTAATTCTAAAGGCTTTGCATTTCATCATGTTGTCTGCACCCCAGTCTAGAACTTAGCTGAAACTGCATCCAGCAAACTCAGTTCACAGGAGAGTGAAATAGAAAACCTCATAATGATTGCCTGGTTCCTTGCCCCTTTGCTTTAACAGTTCAATAACTGAATAATGTATTCAGGGAGTATGAATAAAAATGAAAGCTCCCATTTGCACTGTCCTGGTTCCTTAAAATTCCATTTGCCCTGCAGCAGTGAGGGGTTGTTAGTGGTTGTTTTTTACAAGAATTCAATGCTACTCCATGAATCACGCAGGTTTTAGGATTTTAGGAGCAGATTAACAGCACGTGTAAGCTAGTCATAGCTTCGTTGATGACACGGGTGCTGTGAGAACAGTAAGAGCAGGCAGACATGCTGGAGCAGCACAAGCTTCATTCACACATTTCCTGACCCTTACAGCTGACCTTGCCAGGCTGCTGCCATAGAGATGAGTGTGTGTGTTTTGGTGTCTATGGCCCAGCTGATCCTAGGCCTCAGCCAAACTCAGGCAGATTTTGGCACATGCAAATAGCAGCAGCTGAAGTTGCACAAGCTGTGCTTGTTCATATGTATAGTTAGCCGCCCATGGGAGATCAATCTAGTGGTGCAGCCATCGATCAGGAAGAAATCAGGTGTGGGGAACTGGAAATGTGGTTGAGGGGAACATGGAAAAGTACTGTGTGCAAGTTAGATTTTGGGTTTTTTTTCTTGTTGGTTGTAACTAAATGGAAGCTAAGGAAATCAATAGAAAATCAACTGACCTGGAGGTGGGATCTGCGTAGAAAAGAGTTAAAGCTAAGAACTTGCATACGTGGATATTCTGAGAAATGCTCTCGAGGCCCAAGGTCCATGTGACTCTTCATGAATGGTTACAGACCAAATCTCAGCAGCAAAGCCTAAGGCTAAGCAGAACTGTATACAGTTCTGAAACAGTCATTAAAAAAAGCCAAACCAGCTCTTCTTTTTAAACGCATTACTACTAACTCTTTCTCCCAAGGTGCATGCGAATTCCATCAAATTACCGCACTGCAAGTCTGGCAAATCTGAGTATGGATCTCCAGCCCATGGACATTGTTGTGCCTTCACTAACCGATTTTCATTTCTACAGCCAATGCAGTATTCTGACTCTGAAAAGGAAAGATGCAAGACTCTCACCATTGGAAAGGGAAGCCGTTCTGTCCAAACTTTTAAGATTGCATGAGGGAGAGGATTTGCTTTCAGAGGCACTCAGGATCAGAGTGCTCCTTCAGTGTCATGTTGCATCCCCACCTCATTGATCTCTGCCACTGATCGCATGGTTGCATGACTGGTTGCACATCTTCCTTCATGCAATGTGGCGTGTTTCATTGGTATACAGGGAAGAGGGAGCCTTGACTTCCTTAACTGCCATTTTGCGTTAGAAAGAAAAGGAACGCAGTGTGATACGATACATCCAAATAACCAACAGAAGAGCCTGGATCTCTTTAAGAACCCATCCAACTTCACTTTAAAAAAAAAAAAAAAAAACCAAGTCAATAGTGTATATGGTTTTAATTTTCTTTTTTGTTAAATATTTTTCTTACTTTTTCCTAGACTTCGCCCGATGGTCTTACCTGTCTCAGAGAGGTAAAATTTAAAACAATTTGACTATCTTGGTCATGTAACTTTAAAAAGAAGTGGTTTGCTAAGCCAGGGCAAGGTACTACTTAAACAGCTCTGCTCACCCTTCATATGTTTGGTAGTAAATAATATAAAGGTGGTGGGAAATTACCCACCACCCTGGGTATATTTTCAGGTTAAAGAATGCCCCTACCTGGGTAAGAAGTGTCCTGGTTTGGGATGTGTGAATTCTACTTCCCACATGCCTCTCTCTGTGCCATGATTTATTCTGTGATGTTCTGTGCAGTCTCAGCTGCTGCAGGTTAGTTCATTTATTTAATGCTTTATTTGGTACAAGAGAAAGTCGCCTAAAAACATGGAAAGTAATTCTGTCGAGTGCCTCCTTTCATTCAGGTTTATTTTCAGTTTGGACTTTGACCTTGTAACACTTCAGAGAGTAGCACATAACCTTGAAGAACATTTTCAGCAATGAAGCAAGAACAAAACTCATAGTTTTGCCATCTGCTTCTAACAAAACAAAAAATAAACATATGGAAAATATAGCTCTGACTTTCATTTATAATTCGTCTTGGGAAAGAAGCTGGGAGTGTAGTAGGAAGGCAGAGAAGAACATAAGGGCCCATTCCAAAGCCCATTGAAGTCAATGGGAGGAATCATGCTGATTTCAGTGGTCTGAAGAATTGGCCCTAACTACATTGATTGAACATGGAAAGCCTAGAAAATAATTTCAGAGCATTTTTCAAACTTTCAAAGTTTACAGTAGGGAGAAAGCAAGTTTCTGAATCGTTCCAGCTCTCTCTCTCCCTCTCTGTCGTGTGTGTGTGTGTGTGTGTGTGTGTGTGTGTGTGTGTGTGTGTGTGTGTGTGTGTGTGTGTGTGTGTGTGTGTGTGTGTGTGTGTGTGTGT
>ML682007.1:28972407-29079829 GCA_007922195.1 Podocnemis expansa
TGTGTGTGTGTGTGTGTGTGTGTGTGTGTGTGTGTGTGTGTGTGTGTAAAAGGACCAAAATGAAAAAGAGGGCAAAGTGGTTTTTGAATAACAGTTTACATGGATCATTGCAAGCATTAGCTAAGGGACCTGCAAATTGTGTTTCTCTATGCTCTGTGTCACATTTTAATACAACCTTTGTTTTTCACCAAGGCTCTATTTTTGTACAAGATATTTTACCTACATGCTTAGAACAAAGGACAGGCACATTTTGTAAATTCTTACAGGCATAATATGTTCATTAAGCTTAACTGTTTGTGTGATTAATTTCACTGTTGTTGATTTAGGGGAGGGAAAAGGAGCTAAAATGATCTTGATATTTCCAGGAAATGGGATGGATATTGAGAGGACACAGTCATCTGTGTAGAAACAAAAAGGAATTAGAGTCTCTTTGGTATGGAAATTAATCTCTCCAGCCAGGCAATAATAATAATGATTTATTAATAAATTATAGTTCAACTTTAATTAAATGTTTCATACTAATTTGATATTTCAGTAGGCACTTGATGCTAGCTTTTTTTTATTAACATTTACCATAAGAAAATTCTGCTTAACTCTTTCCAGACTCTGTGGAAACGTTAAAATAACTTCTTAAATTGTGTTTTGTTGACTTCCATGGGAGCTAGATCGAGCAAATACCTGACTCTTGATCCAGTTCTGCAAGCATACCCAATTGTATGTGTTTGCAGGATCCAGCTTTTCAAAAACTGAGGGTTGTCCACATAACAAGTGAATTTGCATCAAGCCAGGATGTATATCTCTATAGCATACCAGCTTGCCACTCAGTATGTCTCTGTGGTCCATACTACCGCATATTGGAAGTTCTGTAGCACACTTTGACTGCTGTTTGAAACAGAAGTATTGTCAATGTGTACTACCGAACTTTCAGTGCACTGGAGGAGAGTCCGACCAGTGAGTTATTATGCGATAAGGTAGTGCACTGTAGACTCTAAAACTGGTTGCTACACACTAACTCACCAGGTAGACAAGCCCAAAGACTCGCTTCTTGTTGTGCAAACATTTTCTGCTAGGTATAGAGCTTATTAATGTTGGAATCTGACTTAATTTCAATAAAACTACCTATTGGGGTTCTTAAACCATATTTTAAAGCTCTTTATAGAGGACCAAACTATCATTATCTCTATTTTTCTGATAAAGAAACCAAAGTGATGTTGTGACCTTGTGATGGACTCCCTACCCTCATCCACAGAACCATGGTGCCTATTAAAGAAGCTAGGTTCCTTTCAGTTACCCACCCACTCTGCCCCATTCCGTGTGTGTTTGAGTCCACTGAAGGAGATGAATGTGTTGGACTGCAATCTCATCACTATTAGGATGTTATTTAGTCGTTTCCTTGCCAAGATAAAAAGAAGCAGCCAGCTAATGGTCCACCATTAAACTAGTAAAGTAGCTTGAGTGGTTGATGTGCCTTCAGATTGCATCATCTTTCTATGAGATATGTCCACTGCTTCCCAAAGAGGTTCTTATAGTGGTGTTCTTTTGAACTCCTAAGTGCTCTTGGAGGTAGCAGCAATGGTTCTAACCACTTTTTATCACTATGCCAAGCTAAGCCTTATTTCCATGAGCTGGTCTTTTCCACAGTCAAGCAGCCCTTTTGTCACCTTTAGGTTATACTATTATAAGAAGCATAACTTTGGGCTGTCACTGAAGATATTCTGAGACGTCTGTTAGTGCAGAATGCAGTCCCTAGTACTGTGTACCTAGTGCAATGAGTTCTTGTCAGCATATTACAGCTGGGTTCCATTAACAGTGCTGGTCTCCTGTCTGTTTCCAAGTGCGATTCATAATGCTGGCTCTGATCTATTAATCCCTCTATAGCAGGTATGGCCAAACTGTGGATCAGGAGCCACATGTGGCTCTTGAATGAAAAAGTGTGGCTTGTGGAAGAATGTCAGCAAATCAATTTAGCAGCTAAAAGTTATGGCTATATGCTTCCATGCGGCTCTTGATGGTTTAATAATCAACTTGTGTGGCCC
This sequence comes from Podocnemis expansa, assembly GCA_007922195.1. Lineage (NCBI taxonomy): Eukaryota > Metazoa > Chordata > Testudines > Podocnemididae > Podocnemis > Podocnemis expansa. The sequence continues at coordinate 28,974,444 of ML682007.1, forward strand.
TTGAGTTCCATAAGTTTGGCCACCCTTGCTCTACAGTATGAAGCCTGGCTATTCTGGGGAATTGCCTATGGATTATAGTGACTAGGAATACCAAGGCATTTCTTCTGCTAATTCCTGGATGTATCATTTTTAAGGATTGGAAGATGCTTTTTCAGCAGCAATTTTTGATTCTTGGAGAAGGCTGCTTTGCCAACGTTTACTGACTGTGGGCTGGCAGAAATATTTTTATTCAAGATTTTGAAGTATTAGGGACAACTACTCAGTCATGTATTTTGGTTGGTAACAGTGACCATGGCAGCACTTGCTTATGTACTCTCCTCCAGCCTCATATCTGAGTCTAATATGTGTCATGTGCCCAAGTGGTGATGCTGCTGATTTCATGTGAGGAAACTGAAGGGCCTATTTATTTACTGAGTATATTGTTACCCAGAGTTATGAGAGGGTATTTTTATAGTGTATAGAATAAATAAATAGACTTAAAGGTCTGATCCCCCAGGATTTTTGAAAATAGTGGTGTTTTATTTTCAGGCTGACAATGGAATATATTCTGCCCTCTGGTGATAGCAATAGAGAATTACTGACAGTTTCTGTTTAGAGGGTGCTGCCTGTCATGGTAACTGATTGTTCTGCTTATCCTGGAAATATGGAGGCAGTGCCTGATGTGCATTGTATTTGTAAAGAATTAAAATTCAGTGGCGAAGAAAAGTAAAGGAATGGTTCTTTCTCTAATATAATAGTTGAACATTGTTGTTCTATTGTGATCACAATATAGGAGCCTTAATTCCAGTGGCATTGAAATATTTGTTGGCAAAGATGAATTATTAGATCCACTCCTGCTCACTTTGAAATCCAATGGAACTTGTTTCTTTTGATGCCAGTAGGAGCAGGATTGGGCCCTTCTGGCAGATCTTGTGTATAGTGTGTGCAATTTATGGTTAAGAAAAACCTTTCCCCCCAGGATGAAATGTTATATCTTGTCAGCATGTGTGTGGATGTGTGCGCAGGTTGACAATTTGAGGTTACCTTGGCTCTAACAGAAAAAGGCTTAAATTGCTCTGTTCTGCAATGGGAGGTTTACAAAAATGTAAATTCTATTCAGTGTCATTTACAATGGTGAGATTCACTTTGACAGACCCACTTTCAAGGGAATCTCAGTAAGGAAATGATCAAATTTTAAAAGCTAACAGGTATAATTAGGGTAAATATGAAGGATTATAAATCACATCTGAAAAATGAACCCAGTTAAATAATTTCCAATCAGTGTATTTAGTTAAACTATTAGGCTTGATCTATTTCAATGAAAACTCCATCTCCATTTTCAATCAAAGAACTAAAGCAATAGAATGCAATAATTTTCTTAGCAGCAATCCACAAAACATTCATGTTTAACTCTGTTAGGGTTTTTAGTCTTTGTAAAGTAAAGCCATTGTTTATTCAGTTTTGATTTACAAAATGTGCCTCTCCTTTTGTTCTAAGCATGTAGGTAAAATATCTTGTACAAAAATAGACATATATTCAAAAATTATAATCTTGACCTTATACCACACACCAAGTTCAAATGCCCACTCCTGTCTCTTACATGCCCTGAAGCTCAGCAAGCTCAGGCTCTTTTCCACTAAGAGGAAAAGCAGATTCCAGGGTGGAAGGCACTATTATCAGTTCCATCTCTTTCCACAAGGAGGGCTGGTCCGCCCATAGAGGTGACCTAGGCAGTCGACTATGGTGCCAAAAATTAGGGAGCGCCAGGGGGCTCCCCACCCGCATCCCTGCAGCATTGGCGCTGCTCCCCATTCGCGGCCGTATCAGAATCCTCAGCCAGGGCTGGATCCCAGCAACAGCAGCACCACTCCCTGCCTGCGACTGGACCCCAGCTGCGCCAGTGCTTCTCCCTGCCCGTGACCAGATCCCCATGGCAGCAGCACTGCTCCCAGTCCACAGCTGGATCCAGATCCCTAGCCAGGGCCTGCAGGCAGGGCAGAGGTGCACCCATGGCATGGAGGGGCACCAAAATCCCCCATCACCTAGGCCACCCAGAAACCTTGTGCCAGCCCTGTCCCCAGGTTTGCCATTCGCAGCTGAAATTAGTGGAAGTGCTGAATTATGGGATCAGATGAGGAGAAGGTGACAGGACTCAGCCTGGTTTCATCTGTATTCATCAAAACACCTTTGAATTACCTCTAGAAATGTAACTAGGGAAATACAATCTTGATGGAGCTACTGTAAGGTGTGTGCATAACTGGTTGGAAAACTGTTCTTGGAGAGTAGTCATGAGTGGTTCACAGTCAGGCTGGAAGAGCATATCAAATGGGATGCCACAAGGATCAGTCCTGCATTCAGTTCTGTTAAATATCTTCATTAACGATTTAGATCAAGTGTTCTCAACCCCTTCACCATCACGACATAGCTGCTCCCCCTCTGCCTATGATCTCTCCATGTAAAAGAGATTTTTTGTCAGCTAGAGGCTTCACTGGCATCCCCTATGGCCATGAAACAGCTGATTCTGCAGTGGCTCTTACAGAGAGCCACTGCAGTTTCAGCTCTTAAAGGACGAGCAGCGTAAAATCAGCCTGCTGCCGCAGCTCTCATCAGCAGACTGATTTCACTCAACATGCTCAGCCACTGTCCCACAATACACTTTTGTGTTTGTGGATCGTACCAAGCTGGGAGGGAGTGCAAGTGCTTTGGCAGGTAAGATAACAATTCAAAATTATCTGGACAAATGGGGAAAATTGTCTGCAGTAAACAGAATGAAATTGTATAAGGACAGATGCAAAGTGTTCTCCTTAGGAAGGAAAAATTGATTGCACAGATACAAAACAGAAAAACGATCACCTAGGAAGGAGTACTGAGGAAAGGAATCTGAGGGTCATAGTGGATCACTGAATATCATTCTGGGATATATTAGCAGGAGTGGTGCAAGCAAGAGATGAGACATAATTCTTCAACTCTATCGCATGCTGATACAGCCTCAGCTGGAGTACTATACCCAGTTCTAGGCACCACGCATGGACAGAGTGGAGAAAGTCAAAAGGAAAACAAAAAAAAATTATTAAAGGTCTGGAAGATGTGACATGAATAAATATTAACAAATATGATTTATTTAGTTTGGAGACAAGAAGACTGATGGAGGACATAACAGTTTTCAAGTACACAAAAGGCTGTTTAAAGAGAAGAGAAAAAATGTTCCCATTAATCTCTAATGATAGAACAAGAAGCAATGGGGTTAAATTGCAGCAAGGGGAGTTTAGGTTGGACATTAGGCAAAAATTCCTGTCAAGGTAGTTAAGCACAGAAATAATTTACCTAGAGAGGTTGTGAAATCTCCATCATTGGTGGTATTTAAGAACCAGTTAGACAAATGCCTGTCATGAGTTGTCTAGTTTTTATGTGGTCCTGCCTTGAGTACAGAGGACTGGACTAGATGATTGCTGAAGGTTCCTTCCCATCTTATACTTCTGTGATTCTGTAAAGAACAAATGCGAGATCAGAGAGAACAGCTGTAATGGGTGTTCCCTGCAAGAAGGAAAGCTACGCTAATGGACAACTGCATTCTACACTTAGTGGCATTTCCACCTGGTCTTTAGGTTTAGCCCCATATAGGGTTCATTGCAGTAGTCCACTGTAGATGTGACAAAGGCACAGATCCCTGCTGCATGATTTAGATCCAAAAGTAAAAGCGAGCAATATTAATCACTAAACACAAATTCAAGAAACATGCTACTGAGCTGCTATGGTTATCTTCATGTCCAGCAGCTGCCGAGGGCCCCGACAAGAATTTTAAATTGAGTATATACGTAAAACTATTTTGTTCATGGACAACTTGCAAATGGGATAAGAGGCAGCTTTCACCAAGATAGGAATTATTCACCCTGATATGTTTGTTAGTCTTCACTTGTGCAGGTGAGAGACCCCGGGTATCAAGCTAAAAAGTGTCAGGCATTGGTAGGTAGGTTCAAACTATGTAGCAAGGAAGGGAGAGCTTTCTTCTTACACAACATATCTGGTTTATACTTTCAATTTTAATTGACAAGATGATCTACAAATAAGATGTCTACAGTCAGTGAACAGAGAGAATAATTAACTGCAAATGTAAAGAGTATGATTAAAAGTTATGAATGTCAAGGCTACTTGAATTATGATCTGTGATCTAGAGGTTTAAATAAACCTGGCTATTATGATTTTTACTGGTGAAAAGTTTATAAATTGGACTGCAGTAAGTTTGCATGGAAGAAACATAAAAGACAGTTTCTAATGAAGCCAGTAGCAAATTGTTTGGGGGTAACAATGGAAAGCAAAGAAACAGCACTGGAGTTTCAGAGGGGTAGCTGTGTTAGTCTGTGTACAGCAAAAACAGTGAGAGTCCTGTGGCACCTTATAGACTTACAGATTTCTTCAGGCATAAGCTTTTGTGGGCTTCATGCCAGGGTGGAGGAGGGCAAGTGTTACCAAAGTCAGTTCAGAGGACACATGGGGCCCATTCACACCAGCTGATCAAATAGAGAGAATGTGGGGTCAGATCAATTGCTTTTTGTCATGTGTTAACCATTCCAAGTCCCTGGCTAACAAAGGGCCTGTGTGATATGGAATGTATACATATATCTACCTCTCAGCTATAGTTTCCACTTCATGCATCTGGTGAGGTGGGTTGGAGCCCACGAAAGCTTATACCCAGAAAAGGATGTTAGTCTATAAGGCCGCAGGACTGTCATTCTCACCTGAGTTTCAGATTCAGAGTCCCAAGAATGTGATGACAATTCCTGGGCCAATTATCATGATATTCAGAGTCACAGAGAACAGTACTCTGTATCCCTGCAACATTTGGGGGATACATACAGCTAAGTGCCGATTCTCAAGGTGCTTCATGAGATACAGAAAGGAAAGGAGAACTGTGAACCATGAAATAGAAAATCCAACCAGAGGAGTACACTTGCAGGATATCTTACCAATAGAGAGGAATTGGCTGAGAATTTAAGAGTACATAGTGACCACAAATTTCTGTTGACAAATAGTATTAAGAAACTGATTCACTGAACACGTGAAGGGGTTAGCTTCAGGGATACACATATACAGGTATTTGTTGAAGACTAGGTTTCTGACATCTTTAGAATAGTGTACTGAATTCCAAAGATGTGTGTAGGTGCAAAAATCAAGACATAAGGTGCTATGAGACGGCCTGTTAAATTTCATGACTGTGGTAGATGGCTGGGGCCAATTTAAATAAATATGAAAATTAAATTGCAGCAACAAATTTTGATACCACTGTAAAACTTGAAATGAAAAGTGGCCAGTATTGCTGCTTGAGCAATTTTCTGAAAACCTCAAGGTGTAGAAAAAAAGCTGTACTACAAAGAGATAAAGTTAGAAGAAACCAAACAATATTATGTAGTTAATTAAGGCTTGTGGGACTAAACAGAAGCATATTTAGTTAATGCTAAATAAATAAAATAAGGAAACAAGTAAGACTTTTTTACACTACCATTTAGAGGGAGAGAAGGTAAAATTAGGAGAGAGAGTGACCAAACCAGTAACAGGTCCAAAATGAGTGAATTATCTGCTTGTTAATCTTATTTTAACAGGAAAAAATAAAAATGCAATTAGGAAGAAGGAAAACTGGTGATATAACTGCTTGTATAAAAGAAAGTATGGAAATGAGTGGGAAAGCTAAATAAATCAAGTCTGCATGATAGATGTCTCTGGGCTGACAAAATAATTAGCTAATGATCTTACTAAACCACTAGCAATTATTTATTTAACAGTCCTGAAGAACCAATGCAACACTGGTGAACTGGAAAAGACCAGTTATTACTTAACGTTTTATTTAAAAAACAAAAGATAACCCTGACATTTTGTCTCCAGTAACACAATGGAATAAATATTTAGAGAAAACTTTGTGAGACACTCTTAAGTTCACACATCAATAGAAAGTGAGAATCAGCCTAGGAAAAATGCAGCTCTTTATGTCTGAAGGTCAGAACATGTTGAGTTTGTAAACACAGAGACATATTTGAAAGCTGTGAACCTTGAGAAGTTTGAGCTGATGTGTGATAGCGGATAGGAAATTGGAGGAGAATTGTAGTACGCTTAATAAAGACAATGTGACTTCAAGATCACATGCAGAAGTGTCGTATCACAGACAAGGATAGGATAGTCCCTTACAGCACTGTATAGACCACATTGAGATTATTGTCATTGGTTGCAGAAAATTGTTGATTAACTGGGAAGAACTGAAGGAATAAAGGCCTGAAGGGACTGACACAGAAATGACTAAAAAGAACTAAGCAATGGCTAAATAAATCTGTGAAAACCCAGCAAGAATTTTGAAGAGTATAAACAGCAAAGGTCAAAACTCTGTCCTTGAATACTTATGTACAGATTTTATTGCCTGCCTGGAACACTGCTACACCATATATGACAAAATAGTTATGAAACAGCCTTGAAGTGATAAGGGATGGGCAAAAGAGCACAGCAGGTTTCTTCTGTCTCTGCTGTATTCAGTGTGATTCTATGACATGCCACTTGTCCTGTGTCCTAATGGTATCTTGTTGATAAGTCGTCAGATGAACCCAAATGTTCAATACTCACCAAAGGAGAAGTGAATTATTTTTGTTAGCTATAGCATATACTCTGAGTGGGTTTTTATTATAAAGATTACTGTTTGCCATATTCAAAATGTATGTATTTCAAAGTAGTTGACTGTGTTTCATTGTGGCCATCTCTATGGCCAGATTGTACTATTCAGAGTTTTGGTTACATTTCTAAATGCTTCTTGAAGAAAAGAATTATAGAAATCATGGACATACAGGGCTGAAATGGCTCTCCACATGTCTTCTAGTTTAGGATGAGAAAATAGAATGTGAAAGGGATAGCTCATGTAGTCTTAGACTTGAGAGATTAATACAGATTCATGATTCTTACTTTCCCTAACTGTAGTCCTGGAATTTGTTAAAAAGAGTTTAGAGAGTGAGAACATTATTTTATGCAGCAATAGTCTGCCTGACTTTTAATAAGAAACATTTCTCTCGCTGGGACCAAAGTTTGTGAACTAACTGAGTGCAGGACAAACTGAAATAGATAAATGACACACACTGATATTTTGACTGAATGAAGCTGAGGTCTACTGAAATGTGGCATGACACTACTGAAATATTGTTTGCTATGTATTCTTTGAATAGGATTTTTTTTAATAACTGGGATATTGGTATTCACTTCAGTTAATATAAAATACGTCTGCATAAGCAAAATATTAAACATGAGCTTGCCAAAGAAGTTTTGCAAAAGAATAGTCTGATAGATCTTTCTCTTTAGTTACTGTTTAATTTTTAGAATATGAATACTAAATGCTCATGTAGAAAACTGAATATCTAACAATGGAAAAAACAGTGATACTGTGAATATATAATTTATAAATGATATCGGTCTTCCAAAAAGTATGAATCAACCTGACAGTTGCTTTCCAAAGAGGCTGCCTTGAATCTTGCTGAAGTCATTTATAGCCATACCAAGGGGTTATAAAAGGCTACCATCTTGACTTCATAGCATTTTTCCCTTCTCTTGGTGTAAAATGCCAACACAACATGTGGAGAAGCAGAGGATTGGATGCAGTGAGTTGAATTTGAGAGGCCAGTAAAGTTATTGTTCCTTTTACTTCTAAATATTGTGTTAAGTTTTTTCTTTCAATATTTATTTCTGGTATTCCATTGGGAATCAAGACGAGATTTGTAAATTATATTAATTTTAAGATTTACTTTATTTTAATTTTGAGGAAGATTGGTGCTAGCTTTAGTATTTCTAGTTTTCTGGTGCATTCCTAGCTCTCAATTAGTTTTGAAAAATAATTCAGTGATCCAGTAAATTGTATTTCTACAGTCCTTTAATATCCTAGGATATACAACATCTAATTTACATATTTTCAAATTATGTTCCAAGGAGCACATACAGTGCTATAAACTGGCTGTAATTGATAATGCTATGTCCTTAACAGCCTTTGGAAATGTAATTATTTTCTAAAAGACCCTAATGTTTTTTCTCTCTCTCTTCCTCCCTCCCTCCAATATTTATCCCCCACTTTGACTCAGAGTCCTGATATAAGCTGAGTGATTTTCCATAGTGCTTTGGCTCTCACATTTGTGAGCAAGTAAAAGAACAGTAAACATGTCACCAGATTCTTATCTTGTGTCACTCAGCATGGGTTTATGGAAACAAATGGAGTTATGCCAGTACTCACCAACTGCGTCTTCGCTGCTTATAAGTTGTGCATAGTCTGAGAAATGGGTATGGACAGAAATAGGTTCTGTGCACTGCAAGTAGGACAATGACAAACTTAACAGGAACATTAGTTTATAGGTGGTTGAAATTTCTTTTGTTCTGTTGGCTCTCCATATATTTGCATATTTTGATTGATCTGGTGCCTCTTAAGATTTCAGCAATTCCCGTCCCTTTAAGCAAAAGCCAGTGTAACAATTTATTTCTTAAAATATTCAGTCATACAGTCTTCAGTAAGTAAATTTCCACCAGGGAAAATTAAAGGCACTCCAGTAGACCTCAGAATCTACCCTCCTACAATCTGCATTTGTTAGTCTTTAAGGCCATGTTCACACACAGAAGGCTTGTTTCGAAACAAGATGTTTCAAAACAAGCTGTTTCGAAATAAAGGGTTATTTTGAAACACCTTATTTCCAAAGACAAAAAAGGTATCTTGGAAATAAGGGAGCGAAATAGCACGTCCACAGTGTGGACATGCTATTTCGCTTGGGGAGGGGGCTGCAGGCACCCGTGGGGTGAAGCGGAGCGGCGCCTCACCCTGAGGGTATCTTCAGGGGGCTGCAGGGGCTTAAGCCTGCGAGGTGAGGCGCGTAGCTGTGCTTCACCCCGCGGATGCCTGCAGTCCCCCTCTGCTGGCCAGGGGACACCCCTCAGCACCCTGGCCAGGGTGCTGAGGGTTCCCTGGCCAGGGTGCTGAGGGGGCAGCCCTTCCTCCCAGGGTGCTGAGCACCCTGGGAGGAAGGGTCAAATGCTGTTTTGAAACAGCATGTCCCACTGGCACTGTTTTGAAATGAGCCATTTTGAAACAATGCTGTTTCGAAGGGAAACCAGGTTTAAGCCATTTCGAAAGAACAGCTGCCATTTCGAAACAAGGGGTTTGCTTGTTTCGAAATGGCCATGCATCGTGTGGCCATGGCAATTCTTATTTCGAAACAACCTCGTTGTTTTGAAGTAAGAATGCTGTGTGAGCACACTCTAAGTGCCATGGGACTCCTTGTTTGTTTTACTGAACTAGACTAACACAGCTACCCCTTTGGAACTTTATCAACCTGCATGTCTCTCAGAAAATCTCAGACAAAAATACTTTATATGGTGTCTGTAAAGTACCTGGAAACTGCAGGTGAGATATTTATGATGAGAAGGGACAGTTATGATCCCCGGGTCTGACCTCCGTTATACAAGCCAAGGAATCTTGCTTAGTAATTTCGGCAACATGTCTGTAGTCTCTCATTGCATGATAATGTAACTTTTAGAAAGACTGTCAGGTTTAATTTTAAGTCTTCCGGTGATGTAGAACCCACTACCTCACTGTCTGAGTTGTTATAATGGACAATTACATTCATTGTTTTAAAATAATGCCTTATTTCTTACCTGAATTTGTCTATACTAGGCCAGGTCTACACAAGGAAATTAGGTTAGTATAACTAGGTCACTGTGGGGAGTGTGAAAAATCGACCCTCCTGAATGATGCAGTTAAACCTCCCATTAAGCTAGCTGCCACCTCTCATGACAGGTGTACACTGCCCCGATTTTTGGCAGCAGTCAAAGTGAGACACGCAACTTGCCTGAAAAATAACTCCCTTCAACTTTGTTATGTCTGGCAAATCCACTAGGCTGAGTCGAATGGAGGGCCTGATCAGACCTCCTCTGGAAGATGGATCTGGCAGCAGCAAATTTACTGCTGTCAATAAAGACAAGCCCTCAGAGAGATGGAGTATGCACACTGATGAGAAGGCCCTCCTGTTGGCATAGGTAATGTCTTCACTTAAGTGTTATGTCAGTGCTGCTGTGCCACTGTAGCAGGTTGTGCATGGACAAGTCCTTGCACTTCCAACCAGTTGATCTCATTATTGCTTTATGTGCTAGATCAAAGATCTTCCTACCATCAGAAATCTCATCATCATGAAATAATGAACAAGTGCCGCCTTATCCTACTCTTGGATAAACTAAGTAGATTGACGCCAAGTTCCCAAAGGATAGCCATGTTAGTCTAGGCCAGCAGAACAAACAAGGAATCCTGTGGCACTTTTAAAGACTAACAAAATTTATTTTTCGCATGAACTTTCATGGGAGAAAATCTGGCTTCATTAGATGCAAAGCAGGATTTTCTCCCACAAACGATAAATAAATTTGTTAGTCTTTTGAAAGTGCCACCAGGCTCCTTGTTTGTTTTTAGGTAGATTGAGCTTCATAAGTCTCTTGCTATATATAAATTATAGCTCTTTTCTAAACCCTTTCCAAATTTGATGATATCTTTTTGAAGTGTGGACACAAGAACTGGGGACAGCATTCATTTATTGCTTTGTTAAACCTGTATACAGAAGTACTACCATGTCTCTACTCCTCTTTGATACTCCCCTGCATGTATTTCTGAAGATAGCAATCACTCGCTTAGGTACAGCATTACACTGGGAGCTCTGTTCCATTAATTGTATACAATGAGCCCTACATTCTTTTCAGAGTCACCGCTTTCCAAATACAATCTCTGGAGGTGTGCGTGACCTGTATTCTTTGTTCTCAGATGTATGCCATTGCATTTACAGTGTTAGAACACACAATGTTCAACTGAACCCATCTTGCCAAGCAACCCACAACAGACTGTATAACTGACCTGTCCCTATTGTTGTTTACCAACCATGATTTTTTTGTCATCTGCAAAGTTTATGAAAAATCATTTTATATTTTCTTTTAGATCACTAATAGATATTGGATAGTATTGCACTAAGAATAAATCTCTATATGATCCTTTCAGAGGTGCCCCTATTCAATGACAATTCCTGATTTACAATTTGTCAGTTTTAACCAATTTAATATAGGCTACATTGATTTTGTATAGCCCTAATTTTTTTTATCAGATTGTCATTACATAAGTGAAAGGCCTGACAGAAGTTTAAGTATATTATGTCAGTACAGTTGCTTTTATCAAACAAATTTTTGATGTCTTCAAAAAAAAATAAGTTTGACAAGACTTATTTCCCAGAAAATCATGTTGATTGGCATTTATGCAGACATCTTTTAATTCTTTACTGGGGGCATTCGAGGTTGATCTTTTCATGCTTTTGCCTGGGATTAGGTTAACTGACCTTTAGTTTCCCATGTCATTTCATTGCCTCTTTTTAAATATTGGCACAATATTAGTCTCTTAACAATCTCCTCAAACTTCCCCAGTATTCCAGTATTTTTTTAATCAACATTATTGGTGTAAAGAATTTCACAGCCAATTATTTTAATATTCTTGGATGAAAGTTATCTAGTCATACAGACTTTCAAATGTTTTTCTTGTGTAGATCCTGTTTAACAATTTCCCTAATTACCGATGGACTAAAAAAGCATTTCATTGTCACTGTAAGATATGTCTATATAATCCTGTTGCTTTCCAAATCAGAAATGCTTCAGCTTTTATACTTTATGATGTATAATTATACTCTTCTTAGTATCACATGTATATTATCGCTTGGAATTTTTTTAAATAACTGATTTTTGCCCTTAACCCTGTCACCCTTAGATTTTTCACTGATATCTTTAGCATCTCTTATCAATTGTTTACATTTCCTAACTTATGATCTGGACTCATTGCTATCAACGTCTCCATTTTTCAAATTGTTTTAAATACATATATATTAATTGCTGCCTTACCTCCCCTCTTAAGTAAGATTTTTTTTTAACCAAAAGAAGTCCAAAACCAAAACACTTTTTCATTACTGGGGAATTGTGATGGGAGGTTTTACAGGGACAGCTAATAAAGTATCCTTAAACAATTCCAATTATCATTTACATTTTTATGTTTAAATATTTCCTCTCGTGCAATTTTGCTTATAATTGTTTTCAGCTTCATTAAATTAGCATTTTAAAAAGCACCACATATATGTTATTAATCAGGACTGTATTATGTTTGTATTTCACAAATGAAATTATATCATGAGCTCATGAACCCTCAATTCAATTATTTTTTATCCTTCAGAACGAGTTCTAATACAGAATTACCATGAGTTGGTTGCAATACTTATTGTTATAGAATGTTATCTAAAATATATATAAATTTCCAAGGATACTGCTCCTGTGGTAGTAGGAGACTTCCAGCATATGTCTCCAGATTGAAATCCTCCATGATAATGTTTTTTCCTTTACAGATTATAGCTGGACATTTATAAAGCTGCTCATCCTGTGTCCCATTCTGATTATGGCACACCTCTACTGGTACCCCATTTTGTGATTGATCATTTAGACCATTTATCCTTAAGCATTCCAGGTTCTGTCCTCCTAAACTGTCAGTAACCCTAAAGCAGGATGGCTAAAGGCAGGAAAAGCAAAAAGCAGGAGAACTAAGGTCAGAAAAGCAAATTCCAAAGGTCAGAACCCCTTGTGGAAAATACTTACATTTAAGTATGTATTTAAGAGTATTTACCTCTAATTTAATTCAGAAGTCCTGAGCTCAAACATCAAATTAGAATGCAATATTGTCTGTCATGGAATAAGACATGAAAGATCTGGGAGATGAATTTTTAAGAAATACTTTCTCCTGCAATTTTAATGAGTCAAATCCTAGTTGGGCAAAAGTAGAGTCAAATTCATTGTTTGATGAGTTTGTCTTCCACCTGAATTTTGCACCTAGATTCTGCAGGGATTGACACTCTGTAAGTACCTGAGATTAGATCAAACCAATAGAAAATGCTAGCAGTCGATCCATGAGAGGTCATGGAAAAGTGTGTGGAAGGTGAACAAGGCTAAATGAGATAAATTCAGAGACTGTGAAATCACTGGAGGTTAGGCAGAGCGAGCAGTGCCTAATCTTAAAGATTCAGTTTGTGCTGCATATCTTATTAAAACATGTTCCTGTTGGGTGGGAAAACACATAAGAGACTGTGATGGATACAGAGTGGTTAATTGTATAGGGCAGAAGAGAACCTGGAATGTTTCAGCAGAGTGAAAAAGTTAAATGTTTAATTTTATTTTTAAGGCAAATTATACCTTTTAGTCATGAAAGAAAATCATTCAGCTGGGTTTCCCTAGGTTGGAGGGAGGTTGGCCTCCCTTGATGACTGAAATGTTTTTCTCTTTCCCATTTATCTTTTCCTTCCCTCTTTAAGATCTCTTTCTCCAACAAACTGTTCTTTTTCTTCTACTTCCCCAAAATCCATCCCTTCATTTTAGGACATCTTTCTCCCCACCTGTCCTTTGTTCAAAGATACCTATCTTTCTACTCATTTCCCTTCTTTTCCATAGTCCCTCCTTTTTGCTTTGCTAACAGACTTTCTTCTCCAGCCCCTACTCTTTTACAGTATCTCTTTGTTCCAGACTCTCCTTTCTGTCTTCTTTAGGGGTATCATCTCATTCTTCTCTTTTCCAGGACTCTGCCTCTCTCTCTGCTGATGGTCCCAACCTCTCTTTCCTTTTCATGATCTCTTCCTCTTCTGTAGATCATTGCTCTCTGCTCACAGTTTTCCTTTCTGCTCCTGCCTTTCATTTTTCTAAATGACTAATTAGATATGCCATTCTTGATTTTACTAACCTTAATACTGATTCTCTTTGCCTTTACTATTTTTCATACTCTTAGGGTGTGTCTACACTTACAGGTGAATTTAAATTGATTGTCATCAATTCAAATTCAAATAAGTGCATGGACATGCCAGCTTTTCGCAATTCGAACTGAGGAAAGCTCAGTTCGAATTCATCAAACCTGCATTTTCATCGAAGTTGCAGTCAATTGGAAGTGAGTAATTTGAATTGACATAATGTGGCCATGTCAATTTTAATTCTCAATTCGAATTGACTGCATTTTGCCCTTCTCCTTCCCATAGTACTTGGGACCAGGAAGTGGAAGTGCTCACAGTCACAGTGCCCCCACCACACCATTGCTGACAGCCTGTGCGGCAAAAAGCACATGGCAGGCAGCTGGTATGGCTGAGGAACGTGCCACCACCCAGGGCAGCCACAGGACCTCAATCTGGGGGCATCAGGAGGTCGTCTGCCTCCTACCAATTTGGGGGACAGAGGACATCCTCTCCCGGTTGCGGGCAGCTCACCACAACCAGGCTATACATGAGGAGATTGCAGAGGCTCTCACTGCCCAGGGACACCCCTGGACCATGGAGCCATTTGGGCTGCCCAGCAGAGTACTGGACACCTCACAGGTGCGTGGTGGGTCCATCACAGAGGAGGGGGAGGCTGCAGATGTGGACATCTGCAGTCCAGCAGTGGGGCCACCATTTGTCCGTACCCCAACCACCAGCCCTGAGATCTTCCCCACCACCAAGGAGGCAGCTACCACCCCAGAAGCAGAGGAGGAGGGAGCCACCCCAGAGGAGGACCCTGCTGGAAGATCCCTCAAGACAGTGCCGCAACCTGAGGGTAAGTCTTCCCTCCTTCTTCCATGTGGGCATGGCTACACCAGCCCATGACACACGCGGGGATGGGGATAGGGCCATGGGACATGCAGGGTCCCAGCCCCGGGGCGCTCACAAAGGCCATCCCATGGGGATGACCACAGGGGAACACCGGGCTGGCAGGCAAACACAGTCAGCCAGCATGGGAGCCTGTGAGCTTGCATCTAGAGGTACCTTACATGGCAATATAAAGGTTAGGCCATGTGTAACTTCGGCCCCTGGCACATGGTGCCTGGCAGTGCCTAGAAGCCACATCAGGCTCTGTTGTGTGGCACTGTGGGCACAACAGTGGATCCAGCCCAAGCAGCACAGCCGCTCAGACCTTGGGGGGCCCCTTGTTACAGAAAATGAATGGGGGGGCAAGGGGATGGTCTGGGCCTGGGTGTTTGCTGCTGTTAGGCTGCAGAGAGTGGCAGCAACATAGCCCCATGGGAGTAACCCTCTTTTCTCCCTCTTCCTCCACCAGCTCACACTGCAGACAGATGAGCCTACCACCAGGGAGCCTACCACCCAGCTGGTGGAGGAGGAGGGCATGCCACTCCCAGGATGACCTCCTGCAGGACCCCGTCCACCTGGGCCAGAAGGCTGAGGAGAGCGTCCGGGATTGGCAGGGCCAGGCGGTGGCCAAGCAAGGAGCTGCTCTGCATCTGCTTGAGAGGGCTATTGAGCTGGAAGAACGGCATACAGTGGCCCAAGAGCACCAGAGTCAGGCCCTTGGAGCAATTGTTGCGGCCCTACAGGGCACTGGGACCGCACTGTGGAGGCTGGCAGACGACTTTGCTGGGCCAGCAGCCCCTGATCCCAGTGAAGAGGACCCCCATGGTCTCCAATCCCGGCGCCCTCGCACCCGGGGTGGGTGCCACATGGGTGTTGGGGGACACTCACCCCGCACCCAGACTGCACCCCCTCCTGATCTCTGTTTTATCCCCTAAGTCCCCAGTTCTCCTCCACATCCCCTGTTTTGTCCCTTTCCCTTTTAAATAAATATTTTCTAGACACTTATTTCATTTGTGTGTTTATTGATTTTGACCCAGGTGGTCAGGATGATGCAGTGCCACCAGTTGCTGCTGGTTTCCCGTACCCAAAAGCAATGGGACACGGAGGGCAGCAGGGTGGCTGCAGCAGCAGGCAGGACCAACGTGGTGGCAATGCTGGTGCCTGCCTCCATGCAGCCAGGGTCCAGCAAGACTGTGCACGAGACAACCAGAGCACTGGTCAGTGCTGTGCAGGTGCTAGGCACCTCAGCGGCAAGCTGCAGGAGCTGGGTTTGGTACATAACCTGCTCGCTTTGCCTCTTGCCAGCCAAAATGGGCATCGGGCTCAGGCAACTTCCCACTTTTATACAATTGGCTGTGGCAGTGCCCCTTTTTGGCAGCCATCTTGCCACACTTCCCATGATGCCCCCACTCCAATTTGAACTGGCAAGCCCTGTTCATGGATATGCCAATTCAAATTGGATTTTCTAGTGTGGCCATGTCATTTTGAATTGACTGAATTCTAATTCAATTCAAATTGGTCAATTCGAATTCAGTAATTCGAATTGAAATGGTAAGTGTAGACATAGCCTTAGAATGGATTCAGCTTGAATAGGTCTTGAACTTGGTGGCTGTGTTGAGATGTTTATTCCATATTCATTGTAAATGACCTTGTGGCAGACGCTGAGATGCCAATCCATTGGAGAAAATCCGTGTGAGAGTTGGAGGAACTGGTAATTAAAATCAAAAGCTGGAGACTTTGACTGTTTCATTATTGGAGAAGATTGGAATTGTGAGTGAACCTGATCCTAGATTTTGCAGGTTTGTCTTTTCCACAAAACATGGAAGCCACGCTTAGCCAACTCCTCTTCTATTTGCTGGAGTGCTTTGCAAAATCTGTTAGGCTCTCTACCAAAAGAAAAACAAATATGGAATCAACACCATTTCAGCATGGCAACCAAGTTCACGATGTATTCAAGCTATGTCCTCTCCATACTGTTGTATGTTGTGAAACATAGATACAATGCTGCTCAAACTGGGCAAACCTGGAGGGTTGCCACACAAAATGCCAGCATTGTATACTGGGTATGAAGTGGAATGAGTTCATTTTTAATGCAGATGTTTACAGTCATTCCAGTCTACAGACTACTGGGGCCACTGTCTGTCAATGACATCTTAGCTTCCTGAACATATCATGGGAAATGCCACAAGACGTTCTGTTCTCCAAGTGGCTTCTAACATTCCAGATAAAATTCCACCAGCCAATGGGTGTTGATGGCTTAGAGGCCAATGCTCTGTTTTATGGGTGCGTCAAGGAAGCTTATACATTGGACTCTTGACCCATCAAGCTCTTGTGGCAGCACAGGAATCGACCAAATGGCAAACAATTGCTGTGACCAACCAGTGAACTAACAGTTGAGGAAGTAGTCACTTGGGAATCCCTTTGACAAGATATTTCTTTCTGCTGTAGTATTACAATTAAGATTATCTGAAGCTAGGTGCTAAAAATCTCCATTAGGCAAGTTTTGGAACTATGTACAGTGGCATTCATCTTAATTAATCCATCCATCCCCATCAAATGAATACTATATTTGAAACCATAATTGGTGACAGCTTGAAATTTCTTCTTCTGAACACACAACGTACGTACGTGTGTGCGTGTGTGTGTGTGTGTGTGTGTGTTGGGGAGAGAGGTACTTATCTGTTAATTATACATATTTCATAAAGGCATAGGCAGGTGATACGATTGCCAGTCTTCAAATTGGGGTTTGATTGCTAGATCCATGCAGTGTGCATACTCAGTGAACTTGAAAAAGATGGAAAAAGGAAACACAGCAAAGATGTTCAAATTCTTTTTTCCAGTTGCAATAAGAATAGTTTAGGTTGTGTCATCTGGAGTCCTACAGAAATAACTAGTGAAAGGGAGCATCTTGGAGTGTTTCATGTATCAAAATATGCAGTGTCTCTGATATGGCTTTTCAAAGTGTCCTAGAATCCTTCGAGTGCATGTCCCCTCACCCTGGTGAGACTGATTTTATGGATGGTTGAGTGTCAACAGTAGTCTTAAAGATAGCCACCCTTTCGTTCTATAACTTCCCATAGCCGTTCATTCTACTTCCAAGCTATGTGCAAAGTTATACATATACCAATTCCAGAGAGGTAGCAATGTTAATCTATTTCAGCAAAACAAACAAGGAGCCCCATGGCATTTTTAAAGACTAACTAATTTATTTATTGCATATTTATTATCTTGTGATGTGATAAATAAATTTGTTGGTCTTTAAACGTGCCACAGGACTCCTTGTTTGTTTTACGTATGCTAATGTTTAGACTAAATGTTCCCTGCTGCACCTTAAGCCTGCTCTTTATTGCCTTGTTCTTATTGACTAGTAGGAAGTGTATGTCTTTTCCAGAATCACCAGGCGTGACTGCAGCTCAAGTGGCCATACCTGAGCTGGCTTTAATTTTGCTAATTTGAGTCCCAGAGTAGTGAAGGTGTGGTAGCGTGCACGTAGGAGACAAGGCACAAACCTTCCCAGAAACGGGTAATTAATGAAGGGCCTCATTCTCAGTATAGGATATGCCACTGCATCTCCACTAAACTCCACAGCATGGTCTCTCTAAGTTAAATCTAACTTGGGTATGTCTACAGAAGTTGCCATTCCACCCACATGACTGCAGTATAGGTGCACCCTAAGACAGTAGTTCTCAGTCTGTGACTATAGAGGGTGCAATGATTCCTCCCACCCCCATGCACCAAAGCCAGTTTAAATTCACAAGTAATCCAGATGCATTCAAAGGGATGATCTCTGCTCAGATATCTAACATAGATTAGGAGGATTTTCCTTCCCAAGCCTGTATTTGATTATTAGTTAACCCTATACATTTCGGCAGGAACTGCCATAATTCTCCGTGGTGACCCAGTTAATTTTTATGGGACACGAATAGAGAAGTTTTGCTATAAATACGTATGACAGACATTGAAGATCTAGCACTGATGACATATTTTGAAGGTGAGTCCATCTGGGAAAACTCAGTGATCTTTACACCATAGAGGTGGTGTGGGTTCATGATTTAGGCTGCACCTATGCAGCGCTCATTGTAGGATTTGGGTCTTTGGGATGACTGTGACAAATAGTCGCACCTGGCTTTCAGAAATATTTTTGATAATCTCAAACTAGCATATAGTAAATATCTGTTCATATCTATGCATTTTTGGCAATGTCAGTGAAATGAGATTTCTACAGCTTACTAGTCTTATGGGAGAATCTGGGTGGAAGGAGATGTTGCATGTGTTCAAATTGACGTACTTTTGCAAGAAAAATCTTTCACACCAAATCCACATGGGCACATCAATGCTTATCTATTTCTACTGCAAGGTCAAGTAGACACTGGGCAAAATTCCTCCTGAACATGGCTCCATGGGGTGTAACCTAAATTACACCCATAATGAATGTGATCCATAATGTCCTTAATACTTCAAGCTCTTTTGATCATGTACAATAGAGAGAGAGATTCCTTCTCTGTTTCTGCTCAGTGTAATGTCATGTCTTTGATTAATTAGTCGAAGCATGTCTACTCTGTTATTTACCACTGATGCTTGCAAGCTCTTCTTTAAAATTAGCCCCCTAGAAGGATTATTCCTGTGTCTCGTATAGGTATTTAAGCATGCAACTTCACTAGTCTGTAGTGGAACTATAACAAGGTACCTGTCCTCTTCATGTAACTAATCTCTGCCCTGGGAGCAGAACACTAACTATTTACCCCCCATTGAAGTATTTGGGGTATTGCCATACTCTTTGGTTTTAATTTTGCTTTTCAAGGATTGAAACCAGTTGTATAGAGAAGTTCTATGTTATTTTTTGTCTCTTATTTTTGTTCTCAGGATGCATCAATATTCCAATTATTTCATCTGTCCATCACTTTAACACACCAAATGTAGCAATCCAAATAAGCTTTTATGTGTCTTTTCTTTTAGATAAAATTGAGGATGAGTTAGAAATGACCACAGTGTGCTATCGGCCAGAAGGACTGGAGCAGCTCGAAGCGCAGACCAATTTCACAAAACGGGAACTTCAAGTGCTTTACAGAGGATTTAAGAATGTAAGAACCAAAGCATTACAATGAATTGGTTAGTGTGTAATGTCATCACTCCCTTCTGCTGCGTGGGATCTGGACTACTCATCTGTGTGCCATAGCTTTTATCCTTGTAACAATGAATAGAGATTCTTTTTAGAAACCAGGGCTTTTGAAGCAGGTGGAGCTGAGTTCTAACCCTCTTGTTGGCACAGTGAGATGTACCTGTGAAAAGCCTTATGAATATTCTTCCTGGCGTCATAATCTGCTTAAACCTTGAACTGAATGAATTTCCATCACATGCATCACTCAGCAAATTTAGTTGTTTTCTCTGATCCCCAAACATCTGCAATCACATAGCAATTTCCTCAGATGGTCTTGTATATTGAATTTGCCTCTCAATATTTTTTGTGATTTATTTTTTTAACTCTTTGGATTGATCATGGGATGTTTGCTGTGAGCAGTCAGTTCTTGATATTAAAAACTGAGCTCTTTGGTTTATATGCTTGAATGCCATCTTCTAACACATTATTAGCAATTTGAACATATCAACATTTCTCTTGTATAGGTCACCACAGTGACAGGGGATCCCACCATTTACTGTGTCAACCACTGCCCTAGTCCATTAGAAGGTTGTTAGGACAAAGTAATATTAATGCTATGGATTTTTTTCTGCCAAATGCTCAGTATGTTTAAAATACTAGTATTTTGTGTTTCAGTCAAAACAAAAGGACAGCTTTAGAGTTTTGCAATACATCTTCACTGTGATGGGATGGGAAATTATACACAGCAGCCACAGACTCAGCTGTTTCCTGTAGGTTTTAGCCATCTGGTTTTTGTGATGGTGTTACAGTGCCATCTGGAGATTCAAATTTCCCGTGATTACATGGTCATTTATCTTGCTTATACTTATTCCCTTCTCTTGGATGATGGCAGGAGCGTCGCTGCCCCTGGGAAGGACCCGGGGCTGGCTGCCACCCACGCCCCTGGCCCTGATTCTGCACTCAGGCCTGATCCAGCCTCAAGCACCTGTTGCCATCAGCCTGGCCCCAGATCCCCGGCCATGGATAGGGCAGAAAGTGGCATCCAGCACCACGGAGAGCCCGGCCCCGGATCTCCAGCTGAAGACGGGGCCGGGAGAGGCAGGGGCCATGCCAGGACTTGGGGCTCGTGCCCTGAGTCCCAGCACCAGTGCCCCATGTACCAGGCTCCAGCAATGCCCCTGGATGATGGTGGAGGTCCTTTCAATGTATGCCATGGTGCCTTGGTATTATGATTACAGCCACTTGATAAGTGCAACTAATGGGACAGATTATTTGCTACATCCAATTTAAACTGGAAGTTTGAAGTGGAAGTCTGTCAAGGAGTCAGTCACTGATAACCACGGTTGGTCCTGAGCGTAGATTAGAGAAGCCTTGGAGGTTGGTCTAACCTGAAGCTGTTTACTCCTCCCCACCTCTTTCAACTCATCATCAGATCTAAGTTCTCTAGAACCCATGACACACCAACTCAGGGGGCACCAGAGCCAGCTAGACCAACAGGTACAAAATCTTCAACCATATCTCCACTTCTACAATGCCCTTTCAAGATTCAGGGGTTCTTCACATATTGCATACCTCACCAGTGCCCTAAGTGCCTCGCTATCAACCTCATGGGTAAAACTGTACAATCCCTGCATCCTCGAATGAACTCATACCAAATATGATGAAAGCCAAAACACCACATCACCTGTGGATGAACACATCTGAGAAACAGCTCACTCCCTATATGAACTCACTCCTCATCCTGAAAAGAAACATGCATGATACTGTCAAAAGACAAACCTGCAAGCTTAAACACATAGCTTTGCTAGATACTAAAAATCATGGACTGAATGGAGATGCTGGATTTATGGTTTATTATAGCAATCTATAACTCACCTACTCCTTCCTCCTTGTGTTTTTCCCATTTATCTTTTCCCTTCTAACTGGAGAGGTGTTAATGGGCCATTTCAGTTTGAATGGTCCCTTGAAATACTTGACCGGTTCGAAAGGGGTAGCCATGTTAGTCTAGTTCAGCAAAACAAACAAACAGTCTGGTGGTACTTTTAAAGACTAACACATTTATTTATAGAATGAGCTTTTGTGGGAGAAAATCCCACTTCATCTGATGCTTTGAAGATGGGAAACTCACAGAATGGGAGCAAAATAAATACAGGGGAGTGTAAGTCACAGGATCAGGTCAGACAGTTACAGCAAATCAAAGCAGTTGTCTGGATACATACAGTAGAATATGGCAATTAGCAGGGAGGTGTGGGGATGGCAGAAGTAAAGCAGTTACCTGTCATAGTGGGGAAAAAAATCCATACAAGTGCTATTCAGCCCCAAGGTGACAGTGCCAAAATGGCAACATTCAAAACCCAATAGGGGAACACTTCAGTGTTCCTGACCACTCCATTAATGGCCTGTTAATACCCATACTCAGGCAAATGAATAACAAGTCACAGCTTCAAAGAGAAACTGCAGAATTGGAATTTATATGCAGATTGGCTCAGTCCTGCAAACCCTGAACCTTTGGGGCCACTCTATGGAAGGTGCCAGGTAGGGTCAAGCAATGTACTTTTTCATGTGTCAGTGGAGAGTTGAAAACCATGGTGTGCCTGAGGTGTTTTTGTCCATTCTGGAGACGTGGCCGAGAAGCCTCAATGTCAGTGAAGGAAGTTCCAGATCTCTCCAAGACTGACATTTCCTGCTCAGAATTTGGCATGAGGGTTTCCTAATTTCTTAGTAACAGTCCCAATATTTGTGACTTAAAAAAAAAATATATATAGGCACCTATTATTCCCACTTCAATCTCTGTTTTTCACTTGCTATGTGATCACCCTGTTTGGCACTGACAGCACAGATAGAATGCCTCTATCCACTCCAAGTCTGTGTTTAAGCAGATCCAAGTTGCTGACTCAAATAGCAATTAGCATACAGATTTGATTGATCCTCAGCTATTTTTCAGTGCAAAGTTGTTTTTGTGTTCGTAAGCAAGACATGGATTTCATGCTGGGTGTTTTGAGACCTGTTAGTTAAAGAAAGTCCAATTTACTGTGACCATTTGAATTCTGCTTACAGCCTACATAAATGAATTCATCAATGCTTTCCATGGTACTCAATCCCACCTGCACTCGGGGGTTCTGGTGGCCCAGCTCCAGTATTCCGGACCTTGGTCATCTTCCATGAGATGTTCAACCCCATAATGTAGGCAGTGTCTGGCAGATCTTGGAGGGTAGGGTGAAATTATCTGACTTCTCCACAAGTAAAGCAGAATCATTGGTGTAGTGTTGGTGAATGCTGCTCAACCAGCTTTGAGTCTGAATAGAGTGGCAAGTCCTAAAGTCCAGATGATGGTCAACAGAATAGTGCTGAGGCAAGAATGTATCCTGTTGCCTGATTCTTAGGAGATTGATATTATTCTTTATATAAAATGGTTTAAAGATGTGTCAGTTATTATGATCAGAAGATGATAAGGTTCTTGTCCCATAATCAGGCAACCCAGGACCTTTGGAATTGATGACAAAAACACTCACACCGAAAGCCTTAAAGACTTTTATTGAAATAAATGGACTAATAAACAAATGGAAAAGTAATCAGTCAGAATTACAAAGCAATAATATTGTGATTTTATATACTATAAATCTTTCTAAGTAAACATCCCCACACCCTTCCTTGATCACCTGGTGGTAAGAGACAAAGGACCAGCCTCATCTCTGGCATACCAAGAGTCCAATTAGTCCAGGTTCCTCAATATTCATGGGGCAGGAGGGCAGTGAAGAATTTAAGAGAAACTAAAGTATTAAAAAACTGTAGAAAAATAATTAACTAATTAACTAAGAATTAGGCATTTTCCATCTAATTTGGTGGGTTTCCCCTCTTATGGAGTCTGAGCACTGTAAGCCCTCCTTTCATATCCAAACATACCTTCCTCACTTACAAAATATCAGGCTACACTTACTCTGCAGGTTGGCGTGTTCATACTTATTAAGGACATATTCATTCATTTTAATGATCATTAGCTTATTTTCACATCTGATATTTTTAGCCTATCTGGTTATTTCCATGTTTTTTGCGATGTACCTGTTAAGTTTAAAGAAGATGCGAACTAGACGGGTAGACATCCATCCATGCCAAAGGTCTAACCTGCTTTAATTTATCCTCATTTATCTGCACTAAATGCTTTCACTCATCCTCATTTATCTTACCTAAAGGTCCCACACATATGCATGCTAATTTACCTTAGCTCAACATAGAAGAAGAGGTCAGTAGGTTCGCTGCATTACAGCCAACAGTATTTTAGTACAAATCTATAACCCTGTTATAATAAAACAAACAATCAAACCCATAAGAAAAGATAAAAGCAAGCTAGCCCTATGGACTACAATCATGGCTGCATACAACAGGTTGTGTAGAAATGTTGTTAAAGCCACAAATCCACATGTACTGGTACCAGTGTGAATAGTGCACACGATTTAGCAGAACATCTGGAACGCCAGTTCCTCAGTTATGAGTGAAAGTCCTGAAAATATTCGTGAGTAGATAAACTTTTGCTGCCTGTAGCAGTATTTAAACTAAACATGGAGCATACCTACTTTGTTTCACAAGAGCAACATATTTTGATTCTGTTTTATTAAGTCATGCTGTAGCCCTAATGAGGACTCTTGAGCATTATTTGGCTCTTAAAAACAAAATTATGATCGATTAAGTGCAAATTAATTGGAACTAGCATATGCATCTGAAAGCAATCCAGTTACAGAAACCTGAAGCAGAATGATCAATGGCAGCAGTGCCTTTCTGAAGCATTCCTGAAGGTTTGATTCAAAGCACACAGCTTCCAGATGGAGTATGGGAAGCAAAAATAATCATGTGGAAATTCAGAAAGTGTAATCATGCATGCAGGCCAAAACTGCTGCCACAGCAGAAGCTGTTCATTATAGAAGAGTAGACACAGGCAGGACCCACAGCAGCAGCCTCTAGTTATGGTTAGTCTTTTCAGTTTTTCACAGGAGCTCTTGGATCACAAAGGATGGGGTTTTATCAAGCCAGGATTATTAATTTATCATGGAAAAGGAAGAAGTTAGAGGAGACTCTTCATAGAAGCATTTACAATTATGAAGAGTAAAGTGAAAAGTGACCAGTTCCTACATTTTCAAGCTTTATATTTATTTGAGGAGATGTTGGAGGAAAATTATGGCAGGTAAATTTCTGAACAACAAAAAAAGGAAATACATTTCACACAACATATTCAGTGTGTGGAAGTCAGTGCTGTGGGAGGCATAGTCACATATTGTACTGTGGTTGGAGTTGACAAAGAATGGTTAATTTAATTATCAATGTCTGAAGGTATGCAAACTACAATTAAGGCAATTAACTGCTTCAGGGCATGCATTCATCATTTCAGAGGTCAAGAAGGAATGTCTCTCCCAGGAATTAGTATTGATAGAATACTAGATTTGACTGATCAGTGATTGAGTCCCATCCTCCTATATTCCACTATAAGAAACAATTAGAAACTTGAACTCTGGAAAAAATATTGTCCCCTTTTATTAGCCCAGCTCTTCTACTAGTTACTGTGGTATTCCACAGGTCAGAACAATCCAAAATTATAATCTGACAGTGCCCTGCAGTCTTTGGGGCTGGTTCTGTACAATAAGATAGCATTTTTAATAAGGGATTAATACATCATCATGAGTGCTTCTGACCTTTTTTGGGGAGAGGCTGCAAAACAGTTTTCTTAACTCCAAACTTAACTGACTCTCTTAAAGTCCATCTCCAGCTGCCTAGAGTCCTGTTGCTGTTCTTTTACAGTTGTGGTGCCAGGTTAATTTCTCAGGATGTCATCAAGCAACAAAGGGTTAGAAATATTTTTAATTGAAAAATGATTTGTCATTTCTAGCTTTCCAAGTCAAGTGACTTATGGCCTTGAGCTTAGTGTGTCCTGCTGTCTGGCTCTATCTGCAGAATCAACTTTGAGCAAAAACAAATGTTTATACTTCACAGACTACAGTGGTAGGATCAGGTGCACAAGGAGTTCAGAAAAGAGGCCTTTGTTAAGTCAGTAGCCATGTGGGATTGTGCCCATAACCTGAAATCACCCACTCAGAGCCATCTTTTCAACTGGTCTAGTTGTGCCTCACTTCTCCATCTGTAAAATCAGAATTAATATTTCCACACTCTCACACTTTATCCTATCTGTTTAGACCGAAAATTCTTTTACTGACATTTGTTGGGTATGTATTTACAGATCCTGCCTGATCTTGGTGGTTGTACCCACCAAGCATGACTGTAAAATAAAAATAAGCAGCCGTCATTGGAGGGGAAGGAAACTTCCTCTTCATCCAGCTAGAAAGATTTAGTATAGATTGTACTATAATCAAGGTGGAATGCTTCACTGTTGTTGAGCTGAAAAATGTGGGGATCAGGCTATAAAATTTCACAACTTCATGATGGATATCGCTAACTTCTGCATAGTAAGGCTAACCTTATCTGTCAAAGATACTTATTTTCATTTTATCTGAGCACCTCACAATCTGTATCATATTTATCCTTACAACACCCCTTCCCATGATATAAGGAAATACTAAACCGACTGAACAAATGGGGAGCTCAAGGAAAGAGAATGGGCTTACCCAAGGTCTCCCAGGAAGCTTCTAGCAGATCAGGGCCTTGAACCTGAGTTATTAGACTATGTAATTACTGTTTTTACATACTCACCTGTTAATTTCAAATTTGATAAGCACTTGCCAACAGCAGCCTTTCTGTCACTGAGGAGTCTGTACAATGCATGGACATTAATTTCTTGTACATGATTGGCGTCACTTCCCATCTTCAGATCTGTATGAGAGGCATTTGTGGAAATCAATGGGGCAAGTTCTCTGCTGACTTCCATGGGTTTTTGTGCCCCATCAGACAGTATAGAATTTCGTTGTCTGAGATTTGTGTGTGGATACACAAGAGTGTAACTGGGATTTAAAGATAAGATGTGCACATTTGTTTACCTTGCCTTTTCCATGTCTAAAATGTTACCATTTCACCCACTGCCTCATCAAACCAGGTTAACACAACAGACAATTGTATTATTGTTATCTAATAATTTCAGAAGAACTATTTCAAAACTGGTTTAACAGCCAGCGCTGTGGGAAGGAATGTCTGGAAATTTGGGATCACTAAATCACAGTGCAAAATGTTATTGATTCTCAGTAATTTAACTAGCTAACAATGCAATGTGTTTCACTTCAAAATGCAAAGAATTGCTAAATATATTTTATGTTAACATAAAAAGTGTTGTTATTGAATTCCAGAGCATTTTATTGGGCCACAAGCTGGGTGACTTTCTTTAAATAAACTTCTTTAAAGTGCCAGGCTATTATGGCAGGAAAGAGACTTTGAAGTTCACAGTCCATTAAGATGAAAGGGGAAGATCATTCCATCTTTTTGCAGAAGAGGCAGAACAACAGTGCATTGACCTAAAGGAGACTGAAGTAAAAGTGGAGGATGCCTTCACAGCCCAAAAACCTAGAAACTCTCGTCTTACTTTTTACATTAGTTTTAATAGGGCACCTAAAAATAAAGAAAAAAGAAAAACCCTTCAGCCTATAAGTTATCTCAAAACTCAGTCCATCTTTGCAAAGTTGTATCAAGTTTGAGTCTGCAAATCAAGAAAACTCGTGTATATTTTCAGGGTTCATTCTGCAAGTTGTTTGCATTACCCAAATGCAAAGCAGTGGTTATGATACTGAAGTCAACAAAAATCTTACTAGGACATAAATTGGAAAAGTGAATTATATGACATAAAGAAAAAAGATACAGTTTTAACTGTGGTTTATTGTGTAAGTAGACTAAATAATTTTTTCTACAATTCTTTTGTGGGAACCCATAGATTTGTAGTTTAGGGTAGTCCATGGAGCACTGTTATCCATGTTAGGAAACAGCAGTGCTAACTGGAAAAGTTAGAGAGGTTGTGGCTTGAACACAAACCAGAAGTTAGAACCATTTGTATTCTTACCTCATCTCTGGCAAAACCCTCTATCGATGTAACCCAGTTCCCACAGAAGTCAGTGGATTCTCTTGAGTGAATAGTACTTAACCTTTCTAAGACTAACAGCGATTATTGTTTATGAGTAACTACTATTAACACCTTACTAACCCCAAGAGTTCCACTGAAGTTAAAGAACTGATGTTTATGCAGGACACTAAAGACGAAAAGTGTGAAATGTTACTTGCAGGCAGGCAGGCAGGCTAGTTAGTTTAGTTTAGTTTAGTTGAAGGCCTTAGGTGGCAAAACGCATGAGCCAACTTTCCAGATTGTCCTTCAAAATGAGGATTGAAGCATGGAGATTTTAGTTTCTTTTCTTTTAAATTGTGAGCCAAGCTGATGGGATCTAGAGAATTCTAGACTTAAATCTTTTAATTTCTTTAGCTGCACAAGCCATGCATACAGTATGCTTCAGGAACAGGAATGTAATTGCTCTCTTTGGGCATGTAGTACTTTGCAAATGAATCTTTACAGAGTTTTTCTTGGGTTTCCAACAGGAATGTCCTAGTGGGGTTGTTAATGAAGAGACGTTCAAACAGATCTATGCGCAGTTTTTTCCACATGGAGGTGAGCAAAATACTTGGTGTCTGTCAGACTTATTGAAGTATGTTTTAACATTCATAATTGCCGTTTGCAGCTAAATGCATACTGTAACTCTGAACTGGTAGAGTTTTACTAATATAAAATGAAGAATAAGAATAGGCCACTTAATATACCTATGCACAGAAACACAGGTAAGCCTGCACTAAAGATCATTTATCACTGGTCAGCCCCTTTTTTAATATGAACACTGAGACAGTGCTTGGGGCATTGGTCTGGGGGTCAGAAACATTGCCCTGCCTTCCATTTGCTGCATCACCTTGCATAATGTTATATCCCTTTTCAGTACCTCTTTCCTTCCCCCACACAATCTCTCTGCTCTGTATAGAAAATCAATTCTTTGCAACATGGACTTTTTCTTAGAGTGTGTGCAACACCTAGCACAGTGGGATCTCAATCTTAATTTAGACCTAGTTGCTACTGTAATGGAAACTGTGATGGGATACACAAACCTCACACTGGCCCAACAGGTTAAAAGGCAATACTGGACCCATACCATCAGAAATACCAAGCGTGCACTGATTGAAGAAGTGGTTAAAAGGGAGCTCAGAAGCCCAGGCATGAGCAAAGGATGGTGGACAAGCTTCAGGAGAAAGGAAGCCAGACAGAATACTAAGCTTGGGTAAGGCCATGGGGAAGAGCTTTCTTTATTCATCCACCCCTTGGAGAACCTGCAGAGTCATAATGCTTTGCACTCTATTATTGCCTGTTTAGACTGTAGGGCCGGGCCCTGAACTGAAGGGCTCTGTATGTAGGAAGCGGTCCAGGGAAGCAATTTAGGGCTTGTCTGTAGTGGGGTGGGATTTTAATTCAATTTTAGGCTGTCAAATTACTGAAGGCAAAGGTGAGCAATCAACGCAAATTACTTGCTCAGGGTCTCATCTCCCTACTGTTCATATTACTTCTTAAAATGTATTGCACTGTGGTTCCTAGGCACAGGAACTTGTGGTGAGACAGTCATCCTCTATTCATTTCCCTTCTCCTCTTCTCTTAAAAACAAAAAAAGCAGGAAAAGTGTTCCTTGCCGTTTCTCTGCCACAGGAACAACAGGGAAGCAAAGTGTGCTGCATGCAGTAAGAGGAATTAATTGAATACTGCCTGGGGTCACAGGCAGGGGAGGAGCTATATTGCTATGCTGTAGCAGACTGGAAGAACAGGAACATCAAGATCAGAGCAACTCTCTGGCTATATGGACCTAAATTTGAATGGTAGATTTTGACCTCAGTGCTACACCATTTGCAAGGGTGATATTATCCAGTTGAATTACAGCTTTATTTAATTCAAACTTACTTCTTTGACAGTGCAGACACAGGCTGGAGAAGGTCAAGGTAACCAGTGTTGTGTCGAACTTCACTGTCAGTGTAGACCAGGCTTACACTGACTACAGGGAGGGTTCTGCCAGTGTTGCTATCCACAAGGCTACCCAGTCCTCCAACCTTCCTATCATGTAAGCGATACAAGAAACTATTTTTAGAGCTCCACAAGTTCCCAGTGTTGCACAGTTTGACATGGAGAGACCAATCTAAGTTACATAATCAGTTTTTGCTGGTTACTTGGATGATCAAATATTTAAGATGGATTTCCAGGGAATATAACAGTATTCAGCAAGAGTACATGTTGCCTCTTAAATTCACTCATAGAACATAAGGCTTCCTTGGCCTTTTCAACAATAACAGGAATCTGACCATTCTTACTTGTAGTTTTGATAGTCATTCTTATATTTGGAAGTCAACGCTTCATAACCCTAAATCTTTTTAACCACAGATGCACAGCTAAAATATTTTAAGCTATCTTCTAAACACATGCTGTCCTGCAGAGAGACCACAAAGGAGAGAGGGCAAAGGTCTCACTCACCCCCAACACATTTGGGAATTATTTTCCCCCTAGTTGGTGGTGCTGCTGCTGCTGCAACCTCGGGGGCTTTGCAGCATGGAGCTGACAAAGCTCCTCCTCTTCCCCTAGAGAACAGCAGTGGAGCCGGAGATTAGGCTGCTGCAGCTGCCAGCTGGTGGGGGTACAGATATCACTTAGTTGCTCCTGCACATGGCCTATGATGGAGGATGAATGCTAAGGAGTTGTAGCTGGCTCTGAGGATGCTGTGAAAGAGAAGGGTGCTAAGGACCTGGTTTGATGGTACTAGTTTTGGGAAGGAGCGGAAAGTGGCCCAGGGAAAAGTGTTGCCACTGCCAGACCTTTTTCACTGCACCGTCTGCATAAGACCCCAAATCCGTCACTGAGTCCTAGCAAGGGAGCAGGGCCAGGTATTAGTGCAGAGTGAAGGGCCCAGCTTGATCACTAGAGAGCCCTAGCACCAAGGAATCAGGTAGGGGAGTGAAGAAGAGCACCAGCCCTACGCAGCAATTCATAGATGTTTAGGGTTGTAAGGGCCTTCAGGAGCTCATCTAGTCCAGCCCCCAGCACAAAACAGTGCTAACCCCAAACTAAATCATCCCAGTCGGAGCTTTGTCAAGCCAGGCCTTAAAAACGTCTTAGGATGGAGATTCCATCATCTTCCTAGGTAATCCCTTCCAGTGCTTCATCACCCTCCTATTGAAAAAGTTTTTTTCTAATATCCAACCTAGGCCTCCCCCACTGTAACTTGAGATCATTGTTCCTTGTTATGTCCTCTTTCTCTACTCAGGACAGCCTAGTTGCTTTCTCCCTGGAACTCCCCCCTCAGGTAGCTAAAGGTTACTTTCAAATCCCTTCTCACTCTTCTCTTCTGCTGACTAAACAAGCCCAGTACCTCAGCCTCTCTCCATAATTCATGAACTTCAGCTCCCTAATCATTTCTGTTGCCTTCCACTGGACTCTCTCCAATTTTTCACATCCTTTCTGTAGTGGGGAGTCCAAAACTGGATGCAGGACTCCAGGTTTCGCCTCTCCAGTGCCAAAGACAGATAAATAGTCACTTCCCTTGCTCTCCTGGCAATGATCCTATTAATGTAGCCGAATATGCTGCTGTTCTTCTTGGCAACCAGGGCACACTCTTGACTCAGCTTCTTCTCCTCTATAACCCCCAGGTCCCTTTCTGCATAACTATTGCTTGGCCATTTGATCCCCAGTCTGTAGGAGTGCATGAGATTCTTCATTCATAGGTGTAAGACTCTGCACTTGTCCTTGTTAAGACTCATCAGATTTCTTTTAGCCCCGTCATCCAATTTGCCTAGGTCACTCTGTATCCTATCCCTGCACCGCAGCATATCTGCTATTCCTCCTAGCTGAGTGATATCTGTGAGCTTGCTGAGGATGCCATCCACCCCATCCTTCAGATCATTGAAAATATTGTACATAAACTAGCCCTAGGACAGACCCTTGGGGTGCTCAGCTTGATATCAGCCAACTAGACATTGAACTCTTGATCACTACCCATTGAGCCCAATGATCCATCCAACTTTCAGTGAAATATTCCAGTAGCTGAAAAGCTTATCTCTGTGACCAGTTCCGGTACAGACTTAAGATAGCAGTGTCTTGGTGGTAGCGTATTGAAATCTGCTTCATCACTTGTTCTTTCTACTAAGGTGCATACAAGCTTGCTATTATGGTTTTATGCAATGATCCATTTCCTTGATACGTGGTTCTCTATTAGAGTTCCTGGTATGTGAGGAAAGACTCTCTTTTCACACTTAAATACCAATAAGTTAGCATTGGGATTAAATCTGTGTTTTTTCATTGTCCGTATTTTTCCTCTGGCTTGATTTTAAGTGTGTATCATTTCACAGTTCCACATGGTGTGG
The DNA here is from genome assembly GCA_007922195.1 of Podocnemis expansa. Lineage (NCBI taxonomy): Eukaryota > Metazoa > Chordata > Testudines > Podocnemididae > Podocnemis > Podocnemis expansa. Next base: position 29,006,535 of record ML682007.1, read on the forward strand.
TGTTTCAGATTTCTCCTATTTTTAACAACTCTTTACATGTGAAATTGTATGTGTTGAGTATAGTAAAACTTCTGTAAATTACAAACATTTTGTATTTGTGCAATCTTATTATCTCATGCTAATCTCTGCTACTAAATAATGAAAACCTCTTTTCTTCACAAGACTTCATATAGACTCTTCATCACCTATCAAACATACTGGTAGTCTAGTATTTCTTCATATATGTTATGCCACTGAAACATAACCTTTTTAGTTTAACATTGTGTCGTAAAGTCTTTTCATCAGGGTGCATTATTAATTTTTTTTTCCTTATGGAGGTATTTACTTAAACAACATTTTGCTTAAAGATGCTACAGCCTATTTTATATTTCTCTCTTACTTGTTTTACCCATGTGAATAGTACAATTGGGAGTTTCTTTAGAAACTGTAAAACCATTATAATTTCAAGTGGTTCCATCTTCTAAAAGCAGGCTGTAGGAATCCTGGAAAGAAATATAAATCACCTCTCGAAGTAGAACAGAAGCGAAAGAACATCTTAATGTCATATGTCTATTTCATTTTTCTTCATATTGTTATGCTTTTTGGTATAAAAAGCTGCCCTTCCCCTGGCCCTAGAATCTGTTCTTGCTTTAGATACAAAGACTTCTAAAATCATCTTTAACAATGCTTAAGGTTCAACAGGATTATAAAATACTTCAGCTGATAGTTCTATAACAAGTCTACAAGGAAGGTATGTTTGGTGCTTCTGTGGTGCTCTAGTGTTATAGTGAAAATTGAGATTGTAGCTTTTCCAGCAGCTCCTTCTACCTGGACAAGTCCCAGCAGTGGCAATTCTGGGGTGGTCCTCTGGGACTTCTCATCAGGACCTCAATTAAATCTGTTCAGCTTTTCAGCCTTTATTTTATTGCTATAAATGGAACTCAAGTCACTGATATCAAAGCATTCAGTAAACAGGACAAAACCAGTGTTCAGATGTTTATTACTTTTTTCTTCTAGCTGACAACCTGTTGTGTTGCATGGCCAAATGGGCCTTCGTTAGAATGGGAACTTACTGAATTAGTGAATAAGCAGATTTGACAATGAAAGGCTTTTTTAAAGAACCCATGTGTCAGTTGGTTATATGGATGACCCAGCACTCTCAAAGCTGGTGGAATATCTTTGTTTTCATAATTCTTTTCTAGCAACATCCTAGGAAGTCTAGCACTGACCAAAACATTGCTTACCAGAGAAACAGCCGATTAGCATACTGGAATCTTATAATACCTCCATGTGACATTCTCTCCCTGCAATCTGGACTAGTGTGTATCTATTACCTCAGTTCCTCACTCCAAGTCCCTGACTTATCCTGATTTGCTGTGTGAACCACCCACTCCTGGGTCAGCCCACACCCAGCCTGCAGTGAGTAATTGGTCCCTGACCTAGTGAAGGAATACTTCTGGTGAGCCACTCATGGGATCAACCTCTAGCAAACACCCCAAGTCCCAGGAGCTGCCACTTTACAGGATTCAGTGCTGTACACTGTACCCCTCAAGCTCATTTACATTTGTCCATTACTTTATCAAAGAAATTGATATGCACCAGCTCTGTTCTCTCACTGAGGTCTCTGTACACATTCAGTTCACATACACTGTTTTAGATAAAATAAAAATGTTTTACTACAGCAAAATTTTAAGTGAATATAAATCACAATAATATAAATCAAGAAATTAATAGTGCATCAAGGAACTGGTCCCAACTAACTAAAAAAAAAACCTTGCATCCTAAGCTAAAATTAATATTTCAATAGATTCTCAGTCTGTAAAGTTAGCTTACCCACAGCTAATTGTGATGCCAGTTTCAACCAGCTTGCTCTTCCCACCCCATCTCTCTGTGGGCCTGTGACAGTCTTTGATGTGCTTGGAAGACAGATTCCCAGGGAGAGCCTTGAAACAAAGACGCCTCTTTCTTTTAAACAAGTGTCCTTGACACCCCTGCAATCAGGTGATTGCCCATGTCTGGCAAGGGCATAATTCCCTCCACTTGAGCCAAAGTGCACAAAGGTGCTTAGGTCAGTACATTGTTCCTATATGCATGCCTCTGTGGGGCATGTACCTTCAGAGTCATATCTGTACATACATATAACATTGCAGGAAACATGCTACGATGATAATAACGTTCAGTATAGCATACTTTTCATTAGACAATACACAGTTATCCTATGAGGCTGAACAGGAGTGCTACACAAATCACACAATAAGAGTATACATGGAGTACAGCATGTCATACTCCAGTTTATTTTATGTATAGAAAAAGATGGATGTGAAGGGAACAAATGGGCTGAATTCTCTCTTTGTTGCCATGTTTAAATTCTTTGCTTATTTTCCTAGCCTAGAGCTCAGCTGCAAGATCTAGATCATGTCCATTTTGATAAATTCTTGTTTATTTCAAGAGCCTTTTTTTAAGTACTTTTAATGAGTCCTGAACTGTATCTTCACTCCTTTATGGCAGTTTACAGAAAGTATTTCCAAAGACGCCAGGGTGATTCCCAGAGCAAAATAAGGCTATGAATGCTGTTATATAGTCATTAGTAAATGTGTGTCCATAAGAAGTTTAAAAATAATCAATGCCTTTGTGTTTTTCAGATGCTAGCATGTATGCCCATTATCTTTTCAATGCGTTTGACACTGCACAGAATGGATCAGTGAAGTTTGAGGTAATTAACTTGCATCATATTCTGGTCACCTTTTTCAGACAGTCTTAGTGATTTTCCATCTTCTACACCCACGCTTCACTTTGAACTCTTAGTACTCCCTGGATGAATTGTTACAGTCTTTAGACAAAAATCAAGCAGCTATTTAATCTAATTAATTTTTAGTACATGATGGAGGGTGTTTCTGTAGGCAGCATTGCATTTTCTCTTTATCTAAAGTATCTAAACTAAAGTTAGTTGTCAAAGGTGGAGAAGAGAGCAGAGTGGAAAGATTTGACAGCAGACTTAGTGGAGAAGGAAGAGATTGGGGGAGGAGAATGCTGAGTGGTAGAGGTCAGTGACTTGCTTGTGATTTATATAGTAGTTGTTGAGACTACTACTGAATGTGCAGATGTAGGTTAGAATTAGATTTATTTTCTTCTGGATTTCATTTTTTAAAATAAGATTCTTTATATAACTAACTTGTAGAGCAGCCATCTTCAGGCAAATTTCTGCTGAAGGAAAACATCCATTCATTAACCAAAAGTTGATCTGGTGCTCCAGCCACAAAAATTCATCGTTAAAATCTACCCTTCTGTGCATACAAGAGTTTGTGGCAAATGGGCATGGAGTAATAGATATAAGCAGGAAGGACTTAGGCAATTTAACAAGGCTCATTGTGTGTTCAAGGATAAAGCCGGATGGCATGCTCTTCTACTATCTAGTCAAGATTATTGGTAAGTTCTAGAAGGCACAAATGTGTGTTGCTCCACTTATTAAATGTGTGGTGGAAAAGATACTACAAGAACAGAGTGGCTCTCTGTGACAACATCTGTTGTGAGGACATGAGGTGGACTGTGTAACTCACATTAGCTGTTAAGTTATTCATATGTCAAAAACTATATTGTTGTCCTCTAAGTATGTCCAATATGGATTAGATGTTTGCAGAACCCTAAATAAACTGACTGAACTAAGTACTTAGATAGTTAATAATAGGTCTTCCCTATCTTTAATCCTTATTAAATGTTCATTTGTCCCCATTTTGTTGAGCTTTTTATAAAGCTCAGCAAATCTTAATTCGCCCTTAAGCCCAAAGAATGAAATTTCCTGTGGCTGCTGATTTAATATCAAGCCCTGGGTGGATCATTGTCAGTGGGCATCAGACCTGAGCCCTCTAAATCTTAAAGCATGAGCCTCTGCAACCTGAGCTTTAAAAAGAATTTTTTGGTTAGCTAGCGCTGAAGTAATCTCTTCAATCTCTTTATGTGGCCCAGTCACTTCTAGAATGGGGGCGGGGGCATAGTGAGAGCAGAATCCTCATACATTTTTGGGAAAGAGGGACTAAAGAGTTTTATGGTGATAATATTCTCCAAATAGGAAGTGAAGATGCATTAAGAAGTTATTTTTTTTAAACAAGGCTTAAAATAACATTTTTTTCTCCATTAAACCAGGATTTTGTGATGGCACTATCAACTTTGTTGAGAGGAACAGTTCATGAAAAGCTAAGATGGACATTTAATCTATATGACATAAATAAAGATGGCTATATAAATAATGAGGTAAGACTTTTTATGGTATGGACATCTGTTTAATTTCTAAAAATGACTGGTTGACTCATGATGCTTAGCATAATTCATTTTTATGTAGCTAATTAAGTGCCAGTCAGCACTGTTTTGAACATTTCCTTTAATTGATAGTCAAGGAAAAGTGTACAGTTCTTTTGTATTGCGTATATTTTCCTGTGATGTGTCTAGAAAAAATTCTTTAGCCAGGAGCGAATTCTGTGTTCGTAAAGTTATCTGTTGATTCACAAAGCTTATTTGCAGGATAGGTATCAAATTAGTGGTATGAAAATGAGTATGCTAATGCGTACAAGTCTCTGCGCATGCCATATATAAGGGAGATATCTTCTGAAGCTTTGATATATTTAGACAAACCTGAGTGCATATCCATTTAATAAAACACACAGTGCCTTCTCCTCACATGTGTGACCCCAAATCACTTACTGGGTCTTCAACAAAATATTCTCCTGAGAATGTGCATTAAATAGTAGCACTAAATTCTTCCATTGAATTCATGCATGCACTTTCTAATGGCAGTCATAAACATGCCAAATTGAAGAATGGTGATTTAATCATTAAAGCACATGACTTAGTGTCAGCAGACTTAGGTTTTATTCTTGCCTCTGCCTCAAGCTTCCCAGATAACTATAGGTAAGGCAAGGTGGATCCCAGTTTTAAAAAGAGCCTTAAGGAATCTGTTTACACCCAGAAAATACAGACATAAATAATGTCATTTAGATGTCTATTTACCTGTATGTGATGGGCACAATCAAATGAATAGTCATCCAGGTTACATTCATTTACAAAAATTGACAGCTGACTGTTAACATCTGTCTCTCAGTTTTTCTTATCTTGAATTTTCTTATTTTAGTATTGGAGCTGATATTGTGGCATGTGTCACCAGATGGCACTGTTATACCAAGTCTTTCAAATTTTTCTCAGTGTAAGTTTTAGCCTTGGTGTTGAGATTTCTTTGATCTGGTAAAGTATCTACGGGGAGCTGTCAGAAGGAGCAGGGATGTTTGCTCTTGCCTTATTCTCCTTAACTATTCAACTTCTGGAAGGCTGGTATTGGCATATGGCTGAAATCCCTGAAAGAGGGGCTCGCCTGCCTGTCATCTGTTAACACATCTCTTCCAGAACTGGCATCTGCAGTGTATAAATAAAATAAGTTACACTAAGAATATATCAAGACTCCATGTTGCTAGCTTCTCCACTAGTAGAAAGGTGACATACAAGGCCTTGACATCTGTTGTCACTCACTCAAAATTGACAGTGCTTACTTCTTCATAGTTTTGTTGATCCAATAAAGCCAGAATATGCCACATTTACACAAGCTGAGTAGCATGTTACTGCATCAAATTGTTTTCAGTAGAATATCCCACAGAATAAGGTATTACTTAATGTAAGGGTGGCAAATTCTCACTCTTATTATCTAAAGAAAGATTTTGACATTCTTGGATTTCAAATCTCAGGTACTAGGGGACTGCAAAGGAGAGAGAGACAGATTTAGTCCCTTGACTGTATTGGAGGGAGGAATTGACTTGAATCAGAGAGGAGATTAATGGTGTAAGATGCATGTTGAAAGTAATTAAAGAACCCACGAGTGACACTGCAATAGTTTTCAAGCAGGTCTGTCCTGATACAAGTATCATGACATGGGATGGAGTTCATTTATAGTACAGTTAAGACACTCACAGTTCTTGGGGGGGTCATTGTCGGAACACCTCCACAAAATCTCTGTTCTCCCTTGTGCAAGGAAACAATCCCAGGAGCTACTGGATTGCAAAACTTTTCTCCAACATGTTGCAGACAGACTGAATGCATATATGAACATTATATTTAGTCTGGGATTTTCAAAGGAACCAGTGGCTATCCAGCTCCAATTAAGTTTTAATGAAGAGTTAAAGCCCTAACTTCTTTAGGCCCATTTGAAAATCTCAGTTTTTGTTCTGAAGCTCAGCAAATTGAGTCTTCAGAAGACTAAATGCCATTCACAGGGAAGCCTGTCTCCAAGAAACCTTGAGAATCTGTGATTGAAAAAAGAAGAAAAAAGGCCAGAAAACAAAACAAAAAAAAAATACCCCTCCTTTTCCTCCAAACTCTCCCTTGTTGTCAGTCCTACAAATGTTACCCTTACATGTAGAAAAGGTCTAGCTGAAAGTCTCATCCCTCCTTTTATTAAGCTGACCAATAAAAAAGCAATAATTCCTTGAATTCAAGAGACCCTTGTTTTGTTACATATATATGTCCTAATATGATTATACTTGCTTAGGGCTCACATAGGAACAATGTAACAGTCTGCTTCAAATGTCATAGCAAAGCTCTTGCTCACACTCCACAGCATAATTATCCAGTTATCAAAGTACAGATGATAGCCTCTGTGTTTTCTAACTTCTTACTATTACTCTGACAGGCTGCTCCCCAGATCTAGTCCAGTGTGCCTCTATGACGTCCTGATTCCCACTCCTGAACCCCAATTTGCCCTGCTTTGCCAAGTGACCATTCACTTCTGAGTCAGTTCACTCCAGCCTCTCGCATGCAACTGGCTACTCAAGGGATGGTTCCCCAAGTGAGCACCCCCAGCCCCAGATAGCACACCAAAAGCCACTGTCTAAAGAGATTGGGATCCACCACGCACTCAAGTCTGGCCATTTAACAAAGAAATGGATTGTGCTCAGACTTCCTCACTCACACCTTCTAATGGCCACACAGCTTTAGATAAAACAACTACTAGTTTCTTGATCAGATTATAATTCTAAGAGAATATGGCTGATCATGACAGAATCACAATATAAATGAGTCAGGAGTGACCACAAGAAAATAAAAGATAAAATGCACATACTAACTTAATACTTCTACCTAAACTGACCTCATAGTCCAAGTTCATGCTCAAGATGTTCACCTGTCAGATGTTTGTAAAGCCAGCCTCTACCTGAGACCAGGCAGGGCCCAGATCTTGCTTGAAGTTGTTTCAAGATGGAGAGTCCCAGGAAAAAGTCCCAAATTGTTCCAAGTTTCTCTCTTTGTTTCCAAACTCCCCCGACTCCACCCTTTCTGGACAGAGGTGATCTGTTTGTCTGGTCTGAGCCAGGGAACTCAATTAGCATCTTTCTTACCTCCTCCAGGTGCTTACTTGCTTCCTCCTGGGAGAGAGCTCTGTCTCTCTCCCACCCACCTAAGCAACGGAAAACGTGTTACACCTCTGTGCACACGCATGAGGCTGTAGGAAACATGATATCACACTAATCATGTAGAATAGGTTGAGCATCCATAAAGAAACATTACGTGGTATAAGTGGCAACAAATCATACAATCACAGTGTACAAGTGAACAGAAAAATCATATAGATCATAAACCAGGGAGCACAGATGTGCATCACATGACAATTACTAACTGCAAAAGCTAGAAATTGAATGAGTTATTCATGCCTGTTCACACCAAGGTGAATGACCTTGTCAAATTGTTATTTATTTCTAGTAGCACCAAAAGAAGCCAGTCTATATTGTTTCTACACATCTCTGCCAGTGAAAGTTAAGTAAGCAAATAATGGAATGGGTTTACAGCAGCACAGTTGTATTTATAGATACGAAAGCCAGAACAAATGGGATGGGTTGCATTTGCATGCTATTTGCACAATCTCATTTTCAGAGTGGGATGATCAAACACATGATGAGCCCTAAACTGTCTGGAAGTGGCTGCATCTACTAAGAAATGAAGTTCGTCTTCCAGCCCTTCGCTTCCTTCTGAGTATTAGTTTTGGTTTTAAAGGTTTTGTAATTCAGTTGACACTGGCTCATATGCAAAGAACAAGCCTTTCTCCAGCTCAGAAAGCTTCATCCAAATACTTTATTCTCAGGCTTTGGGCCTGTGGGTTGTAACAGAAAAAACAGTTACTCAAACACAAAAGGAAAAATAAGGGCCAAGCTCTCTCTGTTGCTAGTCAGTCCTTTAGCTGCCACTCACAGTAAATTGCCTCATCTAAAGCTGTCCCCTCCCTGACTGCTAAGGTGCTGTTTCCATAGAGCACCCTGATTTAACTCTGAGCTTTCAGCCACCTGGCCTCTTCATTACCCCAACTTCAAGCTACAACAGAGATGAACATTTAGTTAATTTATTTGGTACCAGTCTCCAGATAGGGCCTGTGCGCCTCTCCAGTATCCTTCTGATAACATGTTAAATTTCTTTCATTTGTGCATGGGCTCTGGCAACCAAATGGAAGTTAATGATCATGCCACTGAAAAACTTGCTTTAAGTAACGTAAATGTCCTGACCAAAATTGCTGCTCAAACACAGTTCTGCTCTCCAAGAATGTATCAGATTACTGGACTTACTCTGCCCGCTTGTTTTGGCCACTGGAAGCCCTACTTTGAAATACATTAATGTACAAAAGCATATGTGCAAGTAGACTAAATCTTGGCATCCAAAAGAATTCAGGAAGTTTTAGGAAGGCCTGTATCTGAAACTCAGGCCCAAAAGTCTGCCAATAGCTTATTTTTTGACTCTTTGTAACATGCTCGCTGAAGGGCTCTACCCACCCTCCTTTTACTGTACACCTGTCCAATCTCTTGACTGGTCTGTGATCAATTGTCAATGCTTCCTAGCAGGACTTGTGTTTTGGTCTATATTCTCTAACACACTGTCTTCAATTGTACTCTAACAAAAATGCTTAGCAATAGTAATAAGTGCACTGAGGCAACTTAATCATTAAAAGTGGAGTATGATTGTATGATGTGTGCTACAGGACTGTTTCCTGCTTTCTGTGTGTGCAATTCCCAGCCCAACAGAGCACCATTCTTGGTTGGACCTTAGTCATCACTGTAATAGACATGATCAATAAGTCAAAAGACCACAGGTTGCATTGCATGGCTGATTTTGATCAGTCTAAGTGGATTGTGTGGGAGGTGACCCTTCCTAATCACTAGATGAAAATTCAGTGCCTTTGGGGGACTGATCACCCAGGAAAGTTGTACAAAATTATGGTGTCATTGTGATAATGCTAAGAACTGAGCACAGTCTTTGAACCTGAACAACTAGCTGTATCTGATGCATGGAACAAGGAGGCTTGCGAACTGAAGAGTCAGCCATCTCTGTCAGCCAGAAATGGCATTTGCTACAATGCTTCCCAGCAAGTGTTAAAAGCGAGAAATTTTCCTCACAGGAGCTATTGCAGCCACAACTGATAAGTCATAGTAGAGCAAGAGAGAGCGATTTGTAAACTAGCGTGTGTATGATATATCTGTGTGTATACCAACAGAAGTTTCTGCCACCTGGAATGATAGCAAAAATGCCAAGAGGATGACCTAGCTGTATGCCTTGCTTAACATTAGAAAGAGAGCAAAGAACTGGGCCTTATTTAGTAAAAGAAAATAATGTACTGCTTGTTTGTGTTAATTTCCTTGCTATGTTTTTGCATGTCACCACTCCAGGAAATGATGGATATAGTAAAGGCAATTTATGATATGATGGGGAAGTACACATATCCGGTTCTAAAGGAAGATGCTCCAAGACTTCACGTAGAAGTATTTTTCCAGGTACTCACCTGACTTCTAATGCATTTCTCTTGACACTCAGCAAAAGCTGAGCAATGGTACTCAGTCAGTCTGAATTTCAATGGTAGTCTTTGTCTAAGTTTGGAAGGTACTGTACTTTTATTGAAGCAGCAAAATGTCACTGATATATTTGCAAAAAATATCAGTGTTCAGAGAACTAAAAAAAATATTTTTGTTTTGCAGAAAATGGATAAAAACAAAGATGGTGTTGTAACTTTAGATGAGTTTATTGAATCATGTCAGGAGGTAAGGATAATCTCTTAGCTTTCCTGAAAGCATATGTTCAACCAGCTGTAAAATTCTTACTTGGGTTCTGATTCGTGAATCTCCGTAAAGACCAGGGAGTATCTGGAGCCTACTGGGATGTGGTGCAATCTGATCACTGAATGCAGCCCTTTCATTTCCAGTGCTGATGGCCAGTAATTTTATTTTCCCTGGTGAATCCTGATTCCTTGTTACAATACACAGTGATGCTCACAGAGCCTTTAACTTATGTAGAGACACATTGTGTTGGCTTCTCAAAAATGAAGAATTTCCTCAGTGGTTGGTTGGGGTTTTTTTTGGGGGGGGGGGTTCCCCCCCCCGGGTGACATTAATAGGAATGAGGTCTGAGCTGTCCAGTAGCATAAAATGTGCCTAGGAACCTTTCCATTACAGCTCTGACTCATAAAAGTCATTGATGTTCAAGGTCAAATGTTAAACACAAGTACTGTAATCAAAATGATGATTTTTCCAAAATGAACATCTTTGGCAAATTCTATAAATTAAACTGGCTGTGGTAATTATTTACTGTTATTTTTAGTGCCTACACAAAGACGATCATCTGCATGAACATGCAATTAGCCCAACGTCTGTTTTCTTGGACTCCAATTAAGTGTGTGACTGTTTGGTCAGGGATGTTTCCAGTATTTAATCAGTGAAATAAAAGCCTGTATATTTTAGAGAGTTTGACAGTGGTAATTATTGTTTAGCAGGCATCCTTAGCCCTGAGCCTCAAGCTTTCCCTAGAAACTAATTCTCATTCTCTAATCAGAATGTTCTATTTTCAAGGGGGATTTTTTGGGGAGGGAGAGATGAGAAGGAGGAGCTTCTCAGTGAAAGAATTGGGCAGATTAGCAGAATATTTGTGTCAGTCAGACCTGTATTTCTTTGGTGAAAATATTTCAGCTGAAAAATTTCATCCAGCTCTGCTCAGTGGCATGGAAGTCATCCATCATTATTAGATGACTAATGTAATGCCTTTTCATTTTAGTTGCTTTATTCCTGACTTCTGTTTCTTTGCTTGGTTTTTGGTCCTTCCCTTAGGGTTTTTTTTTTCCCCTCCCACCTGTTGCTTTGTTCCCTATTTTTTATACCAGTGGGGTTGTAAATTTTTTTATTAGCGTCTGGCTTGCCTTGTGGTTACTAGGTTTGACCTGGTGCTACATGTTTACAGTCATTGATGTGAAAAATTTAAGCTGCTTCACTTTCCTTTCAGATTATTTTAAAATGCTTTGCACTGTGGTTTTTGTTCATTGCTTAAATACCTCCTTGTAGGAATGAGCCTTGTAGACTGATAAATACAAGGGTGATTTCCTTTTGAATAGAAGATCCTAAAATTAAGATTCATCTTTTTGATTAAAAAGAAAGCCTAATGGGAACTGCAGATTACAAGCATCTCTAAGGATTTGCCTTGCCATCAATGAACCCGGAGTCATAAGTCTTTTATGGATGTGGTGTTCCATGCCATGGCTGCACTGCATCATCCACTACTAAACTGGGTCAGGGATCAGTGACTGGAGTCTGCCACTGTGCGGTCTTGGATCTGCTGTTAAATGTGTGTGGTGGGGAAGGAATGGCATTAGGTAGGCCTCTAATCTGCTACCTGTGGAAGACTGAGTTTGAGATGACTTTCTGTTTCATCCAGCCAGTGATGGGGATTGTTGGAGGCCCCCACAAGTTGATCTGCTGATGATGGAAAATGGAGTCAACAGAAACCACTATTTGTTTACAAAAGTGGGGCTGGTTAAAAAACAGGATTGTGCTGGCCTTCAAATAATCTGGTGACAGGATGGGGGATGGTGCAGCAAAAATGCAGCCACTGTATACTGCAGCAATGAATGTTGGGTATTGGCTGTGCTGCAAAGTGCCTCATCTACTACCGAAAGCTTTAGAGCACAGCTTTTCAATGCCACTCTTCAACATACATTTTCTCATTGCTTCCAGGATGACAATATTATGAGGTCCTTACAGCTCTTTGAGAATGTGATGTAATGGCATCTGGAATGCAGTAGAGGAACCAGAAACTTTGTACGTAATGCAAACCTTTCCTAAAGGTTTTTTACAACTCAGCCATGTTGCGTGAACAAGGATTGTGTCAGACATCTCCAACTGAGCTGCGTTTCCGAATGCAACAAACTCCATCTCTCCATCCCAAGAGACACCAACTGGAAGTTTTTTTCATTTTGGAAGCATGCTAATATTTTAATAAAACCTGATGAACGAGACCTGCTGCTTAAAGTTTAACGACTAATATACAACATTCTGTTTGCTAGTCACAAGTTCTGCTGCTTTTAATCTAGCAAGCTTGATTACATATGGTAGCACAATGTCAGTAGCTTGCTAGGTCATCTATTGTGAGTGGAAGCCCAGTTCATTCCATCATACAACAACAGGTTGTACAAATCTCCTTTGACAAAAATCTAATCTACCAGGACATCTCTGATTAGATTTTAAAATCTAACATCAAATTTATTTACTATGTTAAATGCAAGGTCCACTTCATTTCAAAATATAGATCCCAATTTACTCAATGTTACTGATATTTTTTCTCTCTCCTCTCCTAGCGTGACTCCATTAACTTTCATGGAGTTGTTTCTAATGTATGCCAGTCAGATGAGCATCGAGCCAATATACATTAAAGAGGAGCAGAATGCACTTTTCCATATAAAATTTCTGCACTGCTGAGTGAATCCCAAAGAATAGCATTAAGTTCCTGTAGGACAAGATGTTTTTAAAGGGCTGGAACTATAGGGAGCGTGTTAAATACTCACCACAGTGTTCCCAACTGCAAATTGGGCCTCTAGTATACGGTATGCATCTCCCACCAAAACTACTCTCAGGCATAGGTGCTGTAGCTGAGGGTACAAGGGGGCATCCCCTGCCTTGAAGTGGTTTCCATCATATTCAGGTTTTTACAGTTTGGTTCAGTGGGTCTCAGCACTCCCACTACACAGATTGTTCCAGAGCTCTGCTGCCATGTACCAAATGGTCCTTTCTGTTTGGCCTGGAATGCCCTTAATAAATACATCGTTTCTACTTCAACATTGTTTTAAAGCCAGGTATTTTGCAGAGTATGGATTGATTTGAGCTTTTAAATTTTAATTCTGAGAAAAATTTTCTTGGCTGTGATATTAAGGGAAGATGTTTGGCCAAACATAGAGGGGCAAATTAGACCTCAATGTCCAGCAGCTGATAGTAAGGCCTATATCAAGTAACTGTCTCCACACAAGTTTACGGAGGGCACCAATAAGGCTGAATGTACTTGCACAGCAGAAAACAATTGTGGTGGGCAAGCAACTAAAGACAGAGGAACCAAGAAGAAAAGAGAGAAGAACCTAACATAGTCGAGGGTTGCCATAGGCCTCCCATATAAGAAACATCTATATTTTTATTATAGCAGAGAATATATTATAAATATACTGTCAGCACTGAAAATATATTTTAAATATTAGGTAAGTGGAAGCTTTTTATAATCTGCAAAATATATGGAATAACTTGTTTCTATGACCCTGTGTTTTATAAAATGTATTGATCCACAAACGTATTGCTGATTTAGATATAAATCTGATTGATTCCTCTGTGATACTATGCTGCCTCACCACTGAGAAGGACATGCCTGTAACATGTCCTGGCATATGTCTGCACAGGCGCTTGGCTTTATTCATGTGAGTAGCCCCATTGAAGTCAATGGTGCCATTCAAGTAAGTAGAGTTAAGTGCAGGCATGAATGGGGCCTTTGTCTGCTTTTCTGGCTACCAAACACCCAGTGAGTTTATTCCTATGAAAGATGTAGAACATGGCAACTAGAGCCATAATGCCAGTTTTTGCTGCCCGGAGCATGTTCCGATCATAATGTGCCGCTTGCCATTAGCAGCACTTGCAGCTGGCACCGCGAAAGCCTCCCTTTAATGGAGCGAATCTATTAAGCTGCACCGCGCTGCCTGGGGCTGTGCCCCATTGGCCACACCATAGTTACAGCTCTGATGGCAACTCCTAGCTGTGTTCTGTGACTTGCAAAGTGGTGAAATGCTGTGAGTGTAGCGCAGTTGTCCAGTTGCACTATTTCTCCTCCATTTAGCCATTATCTTGGGGGGGCAAGTATATTGTAAATCAAAGCTGGGATAACTCAGAAATTGTATCCTGTTGCCTCTAAATTTTCCATGCAATCATATCTTAGTTGCAGGTGCTTAGATTTAATGCAAGGCCAATTTATGTACACAAAGATCAATTCATATTTTCAATTTGAATGATTAAATTCATTGTAAGAGAAAACAGCCAAATTAACAAGGAAGAAAATGGCTAAAGACAAGACTAGGTGCACCTTCTGTAGCATGCTGCATCAACCCTGCTCTCAAAATGGCTGATGCAGACTCTGGAGTCCTAGAAATTTAAAGTTGTAGTACACAAAATAAGATTATTAGAGGGAGAAAGTGGATGAGGTAATAGCTTTTATTGAACCAACTTCTGTTGGTGAGAGGAGTTTTTGAGCTCACACAGAGCTCTCTATCATTTAGCTCGAAGTTGGTACAACAAAAGATAATACCTCACCCCCTTGTCTCTCTAATATCCTGGGACCAACATGGCTACAGCAACACTGCATACAAAAATAAGATTATTTATGAGAGTTGTCAGTTACATACACCCCAAGCTTGGGTGTTAGTGGGGGGGAACTGTCACAAGGAATCACAGTCTGGGAAAACCTGCTAAATCAAAACAGCTTAGGAAAGAGGTATCGTTTAGGCACAGTCTCATCAAAGCTACTGGCCTAAGCAGGGGTTAAAGTATAATTTGGGGGGCCCTGGGACCCTCCTAATCAGGTGGGCCCCCCCTCACATGGGTGGGCCCCCTCCTGCACCTCAGCTACTGCCTCCAATACCCACCCCCCCAACACGAGCCGGGTCACCCCAATACTCACCAGCTGTGTGCTGGGCCGGGAAGCTGCAACTTGCAGGCTGCACTTGGAAGCTTCTGCCTCCAAGCACACCCTGCACATGTGCAGGGGAGCCCACGCCCTCCCCTGCCTTTTGGGACATGGCAGAATGCTGTTCCGGGGCCCACTATTTTTAGGGGCCCAGCATTCAGGGCCCTAAAGATAGAAAATCGTGCCAGACCACCACGTTCCGGGGCCCGCTAGTTTTCAATGGTGGGCCCTGGAACGCAGCATTCTGGCACCATTTTCTATTTTTAGGGGGCCTGGAATGCTGACCCCTAAAAAATAGTGGGCCCCAAAACAGTGTTCTGGGCTGTTCCGGTTTACTTTAACCCCTGGGTAATGCTTTAGTAGAGTTGCATCCAAAAGGAGTTTGGCCCCTGCTTTTTTTCTTGCTATTGTCTTTCAGAACTGCTGTCGTAGTGATGCAATTTATCATCTTGTTAGCTGGAGAAACAGCTGTAGTGTGTCGGTTTTATTAATCCGTGACAGTGTCATTGCTCTGCGGGGTACACTGTGGTAAGCCTGCTCTAGCAGTTATAATTATCTTCTTTGGAGTACATCCTTGATTTGGCTACTCATGTGAAAGGTCCCATTGACATCCACTGGGCTCATTCCTGTGTGTGTAGTGCTGAATTGGGGCCTGAGTTAGTGACTGTGCTCCTTAGCTTCGCTTTGGGGGACTTAAAACCCCTGGATTTTACTCCCAATTGCCATTAACCCCAGACTCCATACAGGAAGGCTGGCTACAGAATGGCCTGGTGTCCCTAATTCTGCTCCTGCTGACATGAGTGGAGGGACTCACTTTGATCTTAGTGGTGCTGGGTTGGGCCCTCTGAGATCCTATGTTAATAATGCAGCTCCACTAATTGCTACTGATACCCAAAATAGAGGGATTAGCATACTTGGAAGCTGCCTCATCACATCTACTGTAGAAAGTCATTGAAGCCATTGCCCCTTTATTAAATAACACTACTTGCAAATTCAAATGGTGCCAGAGTAACTTTTATTGTGAAACCATGTATTGTCCACTGTATCCTACATCAGAGCACACACCTCATTTGGCAATGTGTCATCCATAGGCTGGTATGCATTGGTGCACAGTAAACCTTCTCAGTATGAACTGTGTATAAAGCATGCCATCCTGACCAATGAATGAAAGCAATCCAGTAGCGGTGAGCAAATTTTATTCTGTGTGGATGTGTCTTTTGGTTTTGCTCTTTGTTTTCCATGAATGTTAGTTTGTAAACTTGCAAGCCCTCCTGTGAATGGGATTTACAATATTTATGGCATATAGTTACTGCTACAGCTTATTAAATGAACATATTGTGATAGTCTGACCAATCTCATCATAAATCCTGCTGCAGTATGCAGAAGGCAGTTACTGTACTGGCTTCTAAGTTACATATAGAATCTCCATTAGTGCTGTCAGCTGTACACATCTTCTCAAAATTGTGAATGTTTAAATAAGGTCCAAATGGTTTGTCTAACTTACTTCATTAGTTAATCTGCATAGCCATGCCAGCAGTTATAAAGAACATAAGATGCATATTAGGCAACAATCTATTGAAAATAAGAATGTCACTAATGACGCAAAAAAAAAATGTAATGTGTCTGCTACTCTTGATGTTAGTTTTCCTGTTACTTTGAAAGCATTGCAATGTTGTGCGTAATCATGAATAATGTGAACCATGGTAATATTGAAGTCATAAGAGAAATGGCAATGTTCAAGTGCTTTAGGCAGAATATTGGCAGCACTGGATTGTGACACATGCTAGACAACAAACCACCATTGTGTCAGCCTAAGAACTCTGTTGATACATGTGCAGCAGTGTAACTTTCTCTTCATCGTGGAAGTACCATGATAGACTTATGGAAATATGGGCAAATAATAGAAATCGTGCTAACTGAAGCCATTTTACTGGAGCAGCGATGCATTGCTTCACAAATGCTATTCCCCAATGGCAATTTGTATGATATTTTGTTGAACAGTTTTAAAAATTTTGAGTTTAATAATAAAAACCAAATATGAACAGAAAGGTGTCTTTTTGTAGCCCAGAGAGTGCTCAGCTCTTAGAAGGACATTGACAGGTTAAAACTTCTGAACCAGATTTTTAAGAAACCAGGCCTCTGTTCCAAACATGCACACATATCTATGTGCCAAACAGGGGTTTAAAGTGCTGATCTGGCACTGAAAGCAAAACATTTACCTGCCCATGGGTTATATGGATGTCCAATGTAGGGATTCATCACTAGATGGGTATGGTAGCATCTAAAAACTCATCCCCAAATATGTCTATTAATCAGTTCTTTTCCCTGTTTCACTAGCATGCCTGGGATTAGTAAAACTGTAAATGTTTGAAGTCTCATTTTTCTTCACTCTGGCTGTTTTAACTGAAATAATGTTAAGAAAATAAGGAATAATTAGATTTTATAAAACCTGTTTAAAGAAAATCTATTTCTTGGGCTAAAAAGAAAACATATCTGTGTCCCTTTAGCCACAGTCTGGTGAAAACATCTGTTCTGGCACATAGGAGAATGCAGACAAAAGTTTACTTTATACATATCTGATATGCTACATATTGTTGGGCCTAACATATATATAAAGAAAAAAGGGTTTTGTTCTCCTGCATACCTGCAGAAATGTGGCAATAAGCTGTAAGCTGCATGAAATATGCTGTTGGCCTCACTCCAGTTCCTAATAGACAGGTGTCTGCATCACCATTACTGGTGCCCTGTGTTGACCAGTTCTCAGGAGATTAGGCCAGCACTTGGGTGGACATGAAGAATGCACGACTGTCTACAATATAGCAGTTGGGCTGAGGTACGTTGGTTAGTCACTATGGAAAAAAATTTGCTTGACTTCTGCCTGTTCTTCAACTTGCATGACTTCTGCTTATTCTTAGGATTAAAAGAGCTCAGAGGACTAACCCAGCACCTTTCATTAGCACTGAAGTCACTTTTAACACAAGACTGTCTCTAGGAACAGCAAGGCACAATAGAGTTTGCCCCATATAGTCACATGGCCATGTTGTTTTTCTCCAGTGGGATTTAGTCAAACAGTAGCACTCATGCCAGAATGTCTGGATCATTCTGCTGTTTGGCTACCTTTAATTGCAACCTCACGTGCATGTGCCCCTCTGCAAAGCATGTTCTGAGGAAATTCTGTGTACGCAGATCTACCAGTGTTGTATTTTGGTGGCAATTGAAGAGAGAGATGCAAAGAACTTAAAATACCTTGTGTATCTACCTTTGACTGTCTACCACCTACTTACCACGGTGTCTTCAGTGTGCTGAGTCAAAGGGCAATGCTGTCCATTTGACTCAGCACTATTCCAGTTACCAAGGCGTTCTTCAGCGATCAGCTTCCTGACCAGCTGAGCAGGTCTTCACAGACCCAATCAGTCACTTGGGAAAATCAATTCAGTGAATTTGCCACTGCCAGTGAAGACTAGCCCTATGAAAGTTTTGCAGCTACAAAAGGGAGCAATAGATGGAGTCTGAGGCAGATTGGCTAGTAGCAGCAGATATGCACAGTTAGTCTTGGAATAAACAGTGACTTTGTTTCAGTGTGAGTTTGATTCAGTTGTCTGTTCCCTCACTGCTCAGTCCCACTGAAGTCAAAGGGGGACGGTGTTTGTATAACAGGAGCAGGCCCAACCATGATTTCTAAACACAAAACTTCCACTTCAAGAAGCAAAAAAAATCATCCCCTACTTGTGTCCTGAACTGGATGTATAATCCACAGAGTAGTGTACAACACATTCATCCCCAGACAATGGATCTGGCAAGGAATGCAAAAATTAGGCAGAGAGTAAAGAAGAACAATTGCATCTACATACACAGTCAAATGAAGCATGTTAATTTATGTGTCTTAACCACTCAATAGCTGCAGAAAAGTATTGTTTGAGACCATGAAGGAACCAGGCAGTCCTTGCTGGATCAGTGCAGCCTGTAAGCATGTGGACTATTTCTTCTAAATGGGCACAACGTAGAGGTAGGAAATCACAAAAGCCCCACTTAGCAGCACACTTGACTACCCAGATCTCAAAGATGGCAGCAAATTCAAAGCCAGGGGGCCGACTACTGAATCTGTCATGAGACAGGCCTGGGTGCTGTTGGAAGCCTGGCCTTGAGACCTCGTATGTCACCTGGGGTGATACCGAGGGTCCTTCTGGGAACTGTCCAACAAGGGACCCTTCACGCTAGAATGGGGAACTGGAGCTGGGCCATGAACTACTAGTTAAAACCAGAGTCAGGGCATTAGTTCAGCTTCTACCAGTGATGCACTTTGGTAGAAATTTTTGGCTACCGCTTTCCAAAGCTTACATGGGGCTTCACGAGTGAAGTTTTACACACTTGTGCCTGGACAGTTTGCTTTATCTTTCTGTACCTCATATTCCTGTGCAGTAAAAGGGGAGAAATAATGGCAGCCTCACAGGGTTGGGGGTGAGAGATTGAGTTTGTTTAGAAAGCAACAATGAAAGGTACAAAGCTTTATCTTAGTAATGATTCAACGTATTGAGCATAGTATCTTGACTTTCCTACAAAGCTAGAAAGCAGGAGCACTGCTGGCCCAGGAAAAGACCTGGGTCTCTGGTGCTGGGACTCGGGGCTCAAGGCCCATAAGCCCGACCCCAGCAACACCCCTACTAGGGAGTATGTTCTCCCTTCTTTCTCTCCAATTTCAGCAATCAGGTAGATTACCGCCCAAGGTAATTCCAGGCAGGAGCCATAGGCCTCAAATCTTCCCTGCATCAGTTAGAGGGCCAGGTCCAGCAAACGTGGCGAAGTGACTTGCAGATTCCAGAGCTGCTGAAGATCAATTCATCCTGAAGCACAAGTAGGGGCAGCCTGAAGTTGCACTTCTTTGGCATGAAAGGTCCATGGAGCAACCAGCCATGAGTGGAAGTGAGCGCTTACACCATCCATTAGCGAGGTGAGGTTGTACCCTTGCTCTTCAGGAAGATAACATTGGCCCCTAGAGGCCATTTTCATCTTAACTTATTTCTTTGATGTTAGTTTTTTCCCCAGTTTCAATCAGTAGCTGATTTTGCAGCAATCAGGCTTCTTTGTGCCACTCTGATGTTACAAAACAAAAGCCTGTGGTGGACCCAGACACCAGCAGAGGTATCTTTGCATAGTGTGCATCAGAGGGTTCACTTAGAGGTACTAACTAAGCTCCTAGGTAACTGAGTTGCTATAGACAAAGATTCTCAATGGGTCAAGTCTGGATTGCTAGTGAAAAGAAAAATGACTCCTTTACATAAATGTTGTTAAAAATAAAATAATATAAATCATATCACTAAAACAAAAAAAATCAATAACTCATATATCACTAGGACAAAAAACACTACAGTTTCTATTTACCTAGCTGAGGGTTAAACAATAATCAAATAAAGGTCAAAGTTGTATAATCAAAATAGTAGCTGTACTAGAATTATGGGCTTGTCTACACCAGGGGTATTAAACCAGGTTAAGTCAAATTAAATTTATTTGAAAACTGATACACAGTGCTATTTATTGTAGTGCGCAGATTCCGTACTTTTACAGTGAACTCTGGAATCCTTGGGTCTTTCGAAGTAAACAGCTGGTTCTGTTTTTTTTAATTTGTGTGCACACAAAGATTCAGCACACTACTTTGACGACCTTCCAACTGGTATCCAACAGTTTTCAGGCACCCATTACTGACCTGTCTTTCAGCTACGTGCCCTCTGGTGTCAAAACCAGATGTCCTTTCCCCTATTTAAAAACTAGCGGGGAATCAGACTTTGCCCATTTGCTCCGCTTTATGAGTATTTCAGCAATATTATTCCAGAAGCCTCACAACACACCTCAAGCAACCACTAGGCACAATGCAGAGGAAAGCATCAGTGCAGGAGGCTTCTGTAGAAAACTACTGGAATGAAGATCTTTTTTGTGGATGTTGCTAAGCAGATGACCATGAGAGGTCATAACGAGGATGCTGACAAGCACATGATAAAGAAGAAATGGCTCAGGAAGATTTACATTCAAACTGGGCATGTCAGCAGAGAATGTGAATTTTCCATTTTTGAGCAGCTGGACAGCATTTTGACCAGTTACACAACCAACCAACCAACCCAGGAAGGTTGAGGACCTACTTCCTGCCCTTTCCACAAGGACAACCAACAAGACGCACCTGGGGGTGAGTACAAGGAGGCCAGTAATAAGCTGTTCCCAAGAAACTAGGATATTCTCCAGATCGTGCTGTTGGACAGGTAGAAAGCAACCCAGCCCAATTTCCAGCAAGACAGTCAGGCAGGGACTGGGGTGGATCCTCTCGAAGCACTCTCATCAGGTAAGCCTCTCTCTTTACAATCTAAAGTAATCAATTGAGTCAAATCATCAAATTAACATAGCACATCCTTAAAAATCCTAAAATATGAAATTCAAGAAGATTGGTGGTTATTTATGAACCATCATTACAGAATTTTTATCCATAGCAGTGAAATCAATTCTTCCTGGGTAAATATTGCAGGATTGATACCATGCAATCTGTCTCAGTCAGTGTGTGCATGCCCTCTGGCTACTCAAGGACGGTCCCCCAGCAAGCACCTCTTGCCCCAGTTACCACATTGGGAGCCACGGTCTACAGAGATTGGGGCCCAATCCCAAACACCATAACCTCTAGTCCATCCATTTAACAAAGAAATTGATTGTGCCCAACATCCTTCACACATACTCTCTAAAGACCACACAGCTTTAGATAAAACAACTACAAGTTTATTGATCAGACTATAATTCTAAGGAAGAATCTGACCAATCATGGCAGAATCACAATATAAATGAGTCAGGAAAGACCACAAGGAAATAAAAGGTGAAATATGCATGCTAACCTAATACTTCTACTTAAACTAACCTTGTAGTCTAAACAAGTTGATTCTCACAGTGTTCAGCTGTTAGCTGTTTGTACAGCCAGTCTCTCCCTGAGGCCAGATAGGGCCCAGATCTTGCCTGAAGTTGTTTCCAGGTGGAAAGTCCCAGACCAAAAGCCTCTAAAAATCTTTCAGGCAGTGATTTTTGTTCCCTATTCCTCTCAGCCCCCCCCCTTCCAGGCTGAGGTGATTCACTGTCTCTTCTCAGCCACCGCTATTAGCATATCTTTGTCCTCTTTCAGGTAGTTGCTTGCTCACTGCTGCTAGGAGAGACTTCTGTCTGTCTCCCTGCCCCTTGAGCCATGCTAAACATGCTACACATCTGTGCATGTGCATGATGTTTCAGGCAATATATTATCATAGTAATCATGTAGAAGAGATTATGAGCACCCATAAAGAAACATTGCATACTATAACTGGCAACAAATCATACAATCACAACGTACCAGTGAACAGAGAAATTATATAGATCATAACCAGGGTGCACCTGAGACCCTTGAACAAATTCTTCATAAAACAAAAATTCAAGATGACAATCCTCACCACCATAATTCCTTCACTACTGCAAAATGACTGCTTCTTGACCCTCAACCTCCATGATGCATATTTTCATATCACCATTCATCCAGCACACTACTGCTATCTCAGATTCCTATGCTCAGACCAACATTACCAATACCAAGTACTGCGCTTTGGCCTTTCTGTGGCTCTGAGGGTCTTCTCAAAAATAATCACAGTAGTTACAGCCTATCTCAGGAAAAAAAGGCGTATTTGTTTCCCTATGTTTTGCCGATTGCCTTCTGAAAGTTGTGACTCAACAACTATCAGATATATTGACACAATTCACCTTAAACACCTTTCAACTACTTGGTGTCAGAACAAATTTTGAAAAATCTTCCAGAACACCATCACAAAGAACTCAACTCATAGGAGCAGGCCTCAGCTCCATCTTGGCCAAGGCCTACTTACCACATACAAGATATTTAACAATTCGGAACCTTATTACAGCAATTTCCTACATGCACTACGTTACAGCAAAACTTGTACTACAACTGCTTAGTCATATGGCGGCCATGACTGCTGTGGTTCTTCATGCTCAGCTCCGTATGCGACACCTCCAGGTTTGGTTTTCTTGGGCTCACAAGCCACACAAACACTCTTTAACCAGACTCCTGATGCTACCGGAATCTGTCAAACACTCTCTGATCTGGGGACAATCAAGTCAAACCTGATGAAAGGCATCCCCTTCTCAAAAGAGAATCTTTCAGTAATGATTTCAACTGATGCCTCTCTTATAGGCCAGGTAGCACACATAAAAGACATCACTGCACAAGGCCACTGGTCCGAATCTGAATAGCTTAGCCACATAAATGTTCTAGACCGCAAAGCAGTACACAATGCCTTCAGGTGTTTCCTACAATACATAAAAAACAAATCCATATGAACAATGACAGACAATGTTGCTTCAAAATTTTACATAAGGCACCGGGGTGGAGTGAGATCCCAAAAACCTATGTGCAGAAGCAGTAAAACTATGGAACTGATGCATAAAGCACATCGTAAACATAACTGCTGCCTATCTACCCTGAAAAACAGAATGTCATATCTGACACCTTAAGCAGACAGTTTACACCAAATCATGAGTAGGATCTAAACAATACAGTCATCAAGGGCCTATTTCTACTGTGGGGGGCCCAACCTTTTTGCCCCAGAGCACAACAAATGATGCCATTGGTACTGCTGCACAGTGGAGTTAGGCTCAAAATCTTTGGGGGCTGCTTGTCTCTTCCCATGGAACATAGGATCCCCATATGCTTTTCCACCCATCCCACCATTACACAAAGTCCTTCTCAAGATCAAATTGGACAAAGCACACTGTGGAGAGGAGGCATGGCTGCCTCCAGAGACAGACAAAGAGCACCAGGCTGTGCCCAGGTGGGCGGAGCCTGAAAGCACCTGCCCATCAAGCTGGCAGCAGGGGGCGGGACAGGAAGTATAAGGGTGGGGACTCAGACCCCAGTTCAGCCCTGGCAGCCGAAGGGGAAAGATGGCTGTCTGCTCTCCTCCAAGCTCCAAATCTCCCCCTGGAAGGGTGAGGCCGAGCCTTAGAACCGACGCTGGGAGGACTGGCTAGGGCCTCCTATGGCCATTACCCTGGAGGAAGCACCAAACCCCAGGGGTTCTGGGAGTCCTCTGGGACCACCAGCCCTGTGGGGGCCTGAACCCTTCCCTGAGCTGCCAGGACCTTGGGGCCCCAACCAGCAACTACCATCCTGTGACCTGGAGGAGCTTTCCCTCACTGGAGAAGAGGCTATAGCCCCTGCTGGCTGTTACCTGGAGGAACTAGCATTCCCATTGGACCAGACGGAGTTGCCAGACAGAGTTGCCAGACCTGCCCCCCGCTAGATGAGATGGAGGGCTTCTGGACCTTGCCCCAGGTAACTACCCAGAGAAACCAGCCAACATGACACAGCAGGTACCACTGGGAGAGGGGGGTAGGAAGAAGCCCAGGGGAGCCTGACCCTGAACACTCCACCCAGCACCCAATTTTGCAGTCACACAGGGGTTAAAATAAGCTGGAACGCACGGGAACAGTGTTCCGGGGCCCAGAGTTCTGGGGACCCTAAGAATAGAAAATGGAGCTGGAATGCTGTATTCTGGGGCCCACTATTTAAAAATAGTTGGCCCTGGAACACAGTGTCCTGGCTTCATTTTCTGTCTTGAGGGGCCCCTGACGCTGAGCCTCTAAAACCTAGCAGGCCCTGGAAGACCATTCCTGTGCATTCCAGGAAGCAGGGGTGCTGCCCCGGCCAGGCTGAGGCTCCAGCCTGAGACTGCTCTGACTGAGCATGTTCAGTCAGAGCAGTCTCAGGCCGGAGCCTCCGCATGGGCTGGGGCCACTCCACAGTGATATGGTGGCCAAGTAAGGGGGCCATGGGTGGGGATTTGGGGCAGTATTCTCCCAAGGACTTGAAATTAGGGGGGCTGCAGGCAGGGTTGAGGGGTGTAAGGGGTGCTCACTAATTTAGTATGACACTGTTACTAGCTGACAACTGGAGGGGTGTTGGGAAATTCAGGGGGTGTAGGAGGAGTGTTAGGGAAATCCCTGGTTTGGGGACAGGTGAGCTGGTCTCACTGGGGAAGGGATCGGCCTGGAGCAGTGAGGGAAGACTGCGTGGCACGGCAGGGGGTTGGAGGACCAGTGGTGAGACAGGGGCTGGGGTCAGTAGCTGGGGTGGGGGTAGGAGTTTGGGCAACAGTAGCTGGGTGTTGGGGGCAGGAGTTTGGGAGGTGGTAGCTGGGGTGCATGGGGGGACCCGCAATGGCACGAGGGTGGACCAGACCAGTGTGAGGGGGGCTCATCAATTTAGGAGGGTTTTTGGGCCCGCCAAATTATACTTTAACTCCTGGGGTCAGTGTGTTGTGGGTGGAAACCTGCTGACCCCCGCCAGCTGACTCAGCAATCCAGACTAGGGCCCTGGGCTGGGACACAGTGGAGATGGGTGGGCTTGTGTCCCCTGCTTCCTCTCCCTTCCTCCTCGGCAGTGCCACCAGTGGGTGCCTGATCCCTAAAGCAGCCAACCCATCTGGCACATGTGACTGCTTGCTTCCCCAAACCTAGAGACTGTTCTATTGTTTGTCTCCCCCAGTCATAGAGCTAAGGACCACTATGTGTGTGCCCTACCTAAGGGGCCAAAGACAACTGTTTGCCTGACCCCACCAAGGGGTCAAGGACAAAGGGGGATCTGCCCCAATGAGGAACTGGGTGGACTCCTACACACACCCAATACTCATAGCATCAGCATGGCCACATCAGACATGGTAGTCTGACCTTCTAACACTATCAATGTGCAAACGCATAACAGTACCACACAGATAGCGCCGTGCAAATATGCGGGTATCTGGGGATATCCACATTATATCCGCATCCACAGATACAACACGGATATCCACGGACCATATCTTGCGGATGTAGAGCAGATATGGATCCGTGTAGTTGTATCCACACAGGGCTCCACACACCGACACAATCTTCTATACCAACACCACTACTGATACTCCACCCAGACATTCCCAGGCTGCACCTGACAGCCTGGCTCATATATGGTTCTCAACAATCGAATCATAATGTTCTCATGAGGTGCAATAAATCCTTATGAACAGTAGAAAACAATCAATCATAGAGTCATACCTACGAAAGGGAGTAGATGGCTCTCTTGGTGCAAAACCAGGAATGTCACCCCTTCTTCAGCAACAATACCCACTATTTTAGAATACACCCTAGAACTGGAAATGGGGGGGGGTTCTGTATTAGCTCCATAAAAGTGCGTGTCTCTGTGATTTCTGCCCTTAATGACAGAGATGTGAACCAACATCTCTTATCTAATCTAGTTATCAAGATTTTTAACTGGTCTCCAAAAGATTTTTCCTCCAATCAGACACCCAGCACCTTTCTGGCAAGTAAACGTTGTTCTCAAAGTCTTGACAAAACCCCTGTGAACCCTTAGCCACCTGCTCACTCCTCCTCCTTTGTATGAAAGTATCTTTCCTGGTTGCCATCACCTCAGCAAGATGAGTCAGTGGAATTAGTGCCTTAATGGCAGACTCTCTATATACAATCTTCTCCAAAGACAGGTTCACTCTTAAACAAAAAACAAGGAGCTCTGTGGCACTTAAAGACTAACAGATTTATTTTTCGCATGAGATTTCATGGGAGAAAATCCCACTTCATCAGATGCTTCAAAGATGGGGGAACTTACAGAATGGAAAGCGAAACAGCTGAACCAGAATTAATATGCAGATTAAATTGTGTGAAAGCAGGATTAAATCAAGACTATGGGTTCTCATTACAAAAGGTAATTTGACTTCAGCCTTCCCAGGGTTTGAACCTAAACAACTGCTCTGATTTGCTGTTACTGTATGACCTGATCCTATGTTTTACACTTCCTTGCATTTATTTTCATTCCATTCTGTAAGTTCCCCATATCTTCGAAGCATCTGATGAAGTGGGATTTTCTCCCATGAACGCTCATGTGAGACATAAATATTAGTCTTTAAGTGCCACACAACTCCTTGGTGTTTTTTTTTTTGCTGGCCTAGACTAACATGGTTGTCCCTTTGGAAATTCACTCTTAAACCCCATCCCAAATTTTTACCAAAAATTGTATTTGATTTTCATCTAATCAAAATAGTCATTTACCTGATTTTTATACAAAACCACATACGGCTATCACAGACTCCATTCTTCACTCCCTCGACATCTATAGAGTGATTGCCTTCTACCTAGACAGAAACAAAGATATTGAGAAAATCCAACAGACTATTCATCTCTATAGTTGAGCGCTCAAAAGGTCAAACTATTTTTGAGTCAAAGGCTCTCCACGTAGATTTCATCCTGCATCAAATATGCTATGAGCAGTTGGGACTTCAAGTCCCTCCATCACAGATGCTCAGTCCACAAGGGCTATGGCAACATCTATCACTTTTCTCAAGGATGCCATCATGTGCCAGAAATGCCCCAACACCTTATACATTGGCCAGCCAGGACAATCCCTGCACAAAATAATAAATGGGCACAAAACTGACATCAGAAATCACAACACACACACACACACACACACACACACACACACAGAGTTGCTGAGCACTTCCATCATTCTAATCACTCCATGCATGATTTGTTAATGACCATGCTCAAGAATATCAGTGGGACATCAAGACGTCAAAGAGAAACAGCTGAATTAGAGTTGATATGCAGATTAGATTGTGTGAATGCAAGACTAAATTGTGACTATGGCTTCTTTTCCCATTACAGCGGGTAATTTGACGTCATGCTCTATGTGCTGTTTCCCAGTGTCTGAATCTTAACAACCACTCTGATTTGCTGTTACTCTATGACCTGATCCCACAGCTTATACTCCCTTCCATTTATTTTCATCCCATTCTGAAAGTTCCTCCATCTTCAAAGCATCTTTCGAAGTGAGATTTTCTCCCACAAAAGTTTGTGTGATAAATCAATCTTAGTCTTTAAGTGCCATGGGACTCCTTGTTGCCCCCCCCCCCCCAAGGATGTTCCCATCATAGAAATTTGCAAAGCCACCACTTGGGCATCATCCTCTGCGTTCATAAAACACTATGCTATTGATCATTTCACTTCTCAGGACACATTACTCAGATTATCTGTCCTTTCTCAAGCAAAATATATCACTGAAGTCCCTCCTCCACTTGGCTACACAGTTACTTAGTCACCAACAAGTGGAGCATCTTCAGGGACAACACTCAGTGAAGAAGCGAAGGCTGCTCACCTTATGCAGAAAGTGCTACTTCTTTGAGATATATATCCCTATGGACATTCCACTACCCACACTCCTCCATGCTCTTTGGATTTTCTTCTTCTTTTCCTCTAGATGGGATACTCTGCTATGGAGAAGGAACTGAGGGTGGCTGGCAGTGCACGCACACTACCAACAGTGCCAATGGCTGCAAGACCACTGACGTGTGCGCTGCCCACTCCTATGCTGCTGTAGAAATCTCCGATCGAAGGCACCACGGCACATGACACCAACAAATGGAGCACCCACAGGGACACATGAATCTTGAAAAGTAGCAGTCACTGCACAAGGTAAGCAACCTTCCCATTCAGCCCATAATCTCTGTTACAGTTGCAGCATAGTATCTAGAAAGACATCCTATCTTGGTTCACAAACTTCAAGAGCTGGAGAATTCACCATGTCCCTTGGTAAGTTGTTCCAATGGTTAATTACACTCACTGTTACAAATGTGCACCTTATTTCTAGTTTGAATTTGTCTAGTTTTAGGGTTAAGCAGCTTTTGTCTCTCAGCATAAGGCAAGTTTTTCAAACTTCAAATCCTCTGTGGGGCTCTTTTCTGGACCCTCTCCTGTTTTTCAACATCCTTTTTTAAATGTGACTCCAGAACTGAACTTAGTAGTTCACTAATGGTTTCACTGATATCACAGTCACCACTCTGTTCCTGCTTTATACGCCCACGTTTATGCCTCTGAAGACACATTCACGTTTTTAGGTACAGCATCACACTGGGTTCTTACATGCAACTGGTTATTCACTGAGAACACCAAGGCCTTCTCAGAGTCACTGCTTTCAAGGATATAGTCTCCTCACAATCCCTAATCTTAAAAGTGTGATCTACAGTCTATGTTCCTAGATGTATGACCTAGCATTTGGCTGTAGTCAAACGGATGTTTGTTCAAATGAGCCCACCTTCCAAACAAACCAGGTCAGTTCATGGAACTGATCTGTCCCCATCACTATTGATTGCTGCACCAATTTTTGGTCATCCAGAATTTAACCCACCAGGACTGTATGTTTTCTTCCAGATCAATGATAAAAATACTCAATAGCATTGGGTAAAAAGCAGTTCCCTTTGGGAGTTGCCTGCCTCCAGAAACACCATGGCTGACAATTACTTTTTAGTGAACTATTTATTAACCAGATTTTCACCCATTGAATATGGTTTACAGTGATTCTGCATACTACTCATTTTTTAAAATGGGACTGTTACTCAGGACTCAAACACATTATAAAATTCTCAATACATTATGTCAATATAGTTAACTTTTCTGCCAGACTTTTGAGTCCATCAGTTTAAGCTGATAAGGCACATTTCCATTAAAATCATGTTGCTTGGCATTAATCATGGGGCCATCTTTTAAATCTTTACTGAGTTGTGCCCCATATCTGCCTTTGCATGATTTTGCCCTGGACTGGTATCTGGCTAACAGTTAGCCAACCCCTGGTTTCCTAGGTCATCACATTTATTCTTTTAAATATTGGCACATTATTAGTTTACATGTAAGAGGTTCTTCTATCCTTAGTACAAAAGCTCAGGCTTCCCCACAGTGTCAACTTCCCTTTCTTTAGACTAACAGGTTTGATTTCTGTAAAATGAATTTCTTTTGAAGGGGGAAAAAAAGCATGGGAATACAAAAGCTAATTATGTGAAGCTAGAGAAAACAAACTTATAGTGCTCATTGCTTGGTTGTTCAAGGGATGATTAATAGCGCGAATATTAGTTTACAATAATATTGGTGCTTTAAACTTGTCTGTATTATGTCGGCTATATGTGTGCTCAGTTTTCATTTGTAACACTAGATGTCACTGGAACCTCACTGAATGTGGATGAACCGCGCTATTGAACAACCAGATTCCACTGTTGGAGTTGCCTGATTTTTGATAAGTAGTGCCAAATGTCATATAGAGCTAAAGAAACTTGTGGCTAACAAACTTATATTTAAACAAATTTGGCATCTCTGGATTTCAGAAATATTTTTTAAAAAAACTTCACACTATAGAATTTGTACTAACATATCTCTTAAATCATTATTGAAAGTGTCTATGAAGTATTGAATGTAGAATTTAGAGAACAGGAAAAACATTTTTAATGTATATACGTTTTTAGCTGAAGCAAAAATCTATTTGCTTGTTCATCTTTAGTGCCACGGATAGGGCTAGCCCAGGCATTTTCAAACTAGGGGGTAGGGACCTCTTAAGGGGTTGTGAGATTATAATGGGGGACTTGTAAACTGTCAGCACCCACGCATGCTGAGGTTGTAACTGTCAGTCCCATGCAAGGCTGACAGCCAGAGCCCTTCAGATATGGGTAGCCAGAGAGCAGTGGCTTCTGGCCAGGTGCTCTGAAGGCAGTGCCTCCTCCAGCAACAGTGAAGAAGAAAGGGTACTATGGTAGAGGGGCGTGGATGGCCTGGGGGGTGGGTTACTTTTGCGGGGGGGGGTGGTTACTACAGCCTGAAATAGTTTCAAAGAGTGTCCCATTAAAAAAAAAGTTTGCAATCTGACTATGATATCTGTGCTTGCAAGGAGCATCACTTTTCCGGGGTGGCAAGGCATTGGCTTGTTAGACTGAGGTTTGGGGAGATTTGTATTCTACAGTGGCTGTTTTTTGGAGCTCGTCTTCCTTCTATAATGATGCAGCAGAAGATGTGTGCATTGTAAGCTCTGTACTGTGACTGGATTTTCAGACTGGTGCTTGTCACCAGTTACAGTTATGTGACTAATGGACTTTTTGGTTTACTGGCCATTCTGAATTTTTTTTTCAATTAATTTTTGATCAATCCAAAAATGAAACTTTTCAGATTTCTTTGGCAAATCAAAGTAAAAAAAAAAATATTTTGAGTCAGAAAAAACATTTCATTTTAATTTTGAGCTCTGATGTTTTTAGAAAAAATAAAATTAAAAGTAATTTTAAAATGAAAACTTGAAATCTGTCAGTTTTATAGTGTTGAAACAAAACATTTTGACTTTTACAGTTTTTTCCCAGCTGAAACAATTTTCTGAAAACTACCAGAATGTTTCAATCAAAAGATTTTCTGCAATTTTCACCAAAAAAAAAAAAAGGCAACCAAAAAATTTCACCCCACTCTATTTGAAATAGATAATTAATGACAGTAACTATTGGTCTGTTAGATGTACTTTCTATTTTACCTAGGAGACATGGCAAAATCTTGGCCCCATAGAAGTCCATGGAGATTTTTCCACTGAATTCAGTGAAGCAAGGATTTCAACCAAGCTTTTCATTCCTTACAAAGTAGTCTCCTCTCTATTCCCATCACCTTTGAGCCTCAGCTCTACCTTTTTTGTTTCACCTGTGCCTCCAACGCTCATTTATCAGAATGACAAGCAGCATGCACCTGAGGAAGTCAGTCAGGTCAGTTTCTATAGTATCTGATGTTTGCACAAAGGGTGAGTCACTGTTGGTAGCCTCAATGACTCAGCTGACTTGTTAGTGGATTCATGTAGTGCCCAGTATCTGGTCATAAGGCGAGTATCGGGGCAAAGCTAAAAGTAGAAGGGGGAAATATTTTGCTAGTGGCTGCTCTATTGTGCCATTGTTCTTTAGAAGCATCTGCAGAACAAAGGCCTAGGCAGTGGTCCATGGCTGTGTGTGTTCATGAACTAAATTAACCTCTTTCCTTATTCAGGAAAGTAATTATGCTTGGCCCTGCACAGATATACAAAGAGAGAAAATGTTACAAGGCAGTGACCCGATTCTTTATGACTTTTGTGTTCCCTGATCACAAGGACACTACAACCTGTCAACTGTGGCCCCGTGACCACGCTCCCCACAGCTCCAAGAGACACTGAATCTTCTTCCTGTGCAACACCTTCCTGAGCTACTGCTTGTGCAAGCATCTCTCCACCCTTCCTAATGCCAGGCTGTGCCCTCAAAGGAGCAGGAGAGCCCTTAATCAGTTCATTTGAATTCTAGGCTTTGGAAAATGTTGCCATTATAGAGGAATGGAATAACACTCGCTCCCAAGGCTTAAAAGTAGATAGACATTGTAAAACAATGTCACTAACATGTATTCTGCATTTAAGGACGGGCAGACTGAATATAAAATAAGTCATTGAAGTACTTGGCAATGCAATCACCTGAATCCTATACTTAGTCCAGCAGATCACGCTCTGTCAAGCACTGGAATCCAGCCCTGCAATCAATAAGCAAGCACATTGTCTTTTTCCACGTTTCAAGTGGGTTGATCATAGTAATAGTATTCTCTGTTTCAGCAGGGTCTTCCAGACTAATGTACTGTTAGAGGGCACTCACTTCTGGGTTAGAACACAGAAGCCATTCTGTGTCCACATCAGTACAGCACTGTTCCAGAAGGGAAGAAAAGGCACAATTTAAGACTACAGGGATAATTGCAGAATGTAATTTGCCACTCTGAATTAACCCACAACACTGGATCCAATGGTCGTGATCTTGTAAAAGTGACACAGAAATTTTGGACTTCCTAGTCTGAACTAAAAAAAGCCCTAGGTTAGTCCGAACTAGCCTCAGGCTAGTTCAAACTAACTGCAGCTTTTTAGTTCAAAGTAGCTGTGCATCTTAGTTTGAACTAGCTTTTTAGTTCAAACTAGCAAGCGCAGATAGTTCGAACTAATGGCTTAGTTTGAACTAAAAAAAGTTTGACCTAAGCCATTAGTCCGTGTCTACATCATGCTAGTTCAAACTTAAAGTTCAAACTAAGTGCTTAGTCCAGTCTAACCAGTCGAACTTAAGACATTTCTGAGTTAGAACTCAGTAAAGCCTCGTGTAGAGATGGACTAAATTAGCCCAGACTAAGCTTGCTTAGTCCAGACTATTTGACTAGTGTCGACATAGACTATGAGTGCTATAGGCCAGCCAGCCATGCATGAATTACATTACACACCACCAGCAGCAAATTCTCAGTCCAAGACTTCCCTCCAGAAATGTGCATCTTGTACTGCCTCATGCCTTCCTGAGCAATACAAGTGCACACAAAGTTTGTCATTTCATTAATAAAAAATGTTGTCATAAAAGTCAGAATTGGTTACAAAGAAATAAAAAATAAAACAGAAACTAATATGTAACTTAACAGATGACACAAAAGTCTCTCACCACATTCTAGCAAGTCTTAGCTGAATCTTTCAGTCAAGATCTCTCCCCAGTTCAGAGCTGTTACCTTTGTTCTTTGGGTGTTGTTGAAACTGTTAGTAGACATAAAGGGGGAGATCATTTAGGGGCCTCTCTTCCCCCTTTTTATATCTTTTCCTCCTCTTTCAGAATCATCTCCAGCTGGGGTTGAGGAGGCAGAAAGTCTGTGGAATAGGAACGTCTAGCTGTTTATGCCAAGATATAGATTTTTTTTTATTCACACCCTTTTTCCTGCCAAAGAATAAATGCTTATTGATGATAGTCCATTTAATATGGTTGATGCATGGCTGAGGTGTCAGTTTGCCTTTTGTCTTCAAAGAAGTGGGTTGTGCCTGCTTTTCTAAACTTAGAATATGTCTCAGTAAGCTTATGCAGTAAAAATCTTATGACTTTACATACAATGTTGCCATACATATTTTACCAAGACAATGATAGCACATTGAGTTTTCAAGTGATGCCTCACAAGGCACACTTTGTATAATTTTATGTAAGCGTGGTATTGTGAACATCAGGGATACGGAATGTCACTCATGCACCATGATGCCTTATTCCAGCTTTTTCTCCCTCATAGACCTTACGGTCAGAAGAGACTATCATCATCATTTAGTCTGACATCCCGTACAGCATATGCCATACACACCCACTCCAGTAATAGACCCCCCTAACCTCTGGCTGAATTGCTGATGTCCTCAAATCGTGATTTAAAAATTTCAAGTTACAGAGAATTCACCATTTACTCTAGTTTAAACCAGCAAATGACCTGTGACCCATGCTTCAGAGGAAGGTGAAAAAACTCCAGGGTCTCTGCCAACTTGACCTGCGGGAAAATTCTTTCCTGATCCCAAATATGACAGGCAGTAAGACCCTAAGTGTATGGGCATGACCCACTAGCCAAACACCTGAGAAAGAATTCTCTACTCAGAGTCTCCAGCCATTGGAAATATTTGCTAAGAGCAGTCACAAGTGCTCCCTGCGCAATTGTAGGCAGTCTTATTATACCATTCCCTCAAAAAAATTATCCAACTCAGCTGTAAAACAGGACAGATTTTTGCCTTCACTGCTCTCTTTCAAAGGCTGTTCCAGAGCTTCACTTCACGAACGGTTAGAAATATTTGTCTAATTTCAGGTCTGAAGTTATTGATGGCCAGTTTTTATTCATTTATTCTTGTACCAATACTAACCCTTAACATAAATAACTCTTTTCACTTCCTGATGTTTATCACTTTGATATATTTATAGACAAGAATCATATCTCCTCCCAACCTTTGTTTGGTTAGGATATATGTACAAAACTCCCTGTGTCACCTCACGTAAGGTAGGGTTTCCATTCCTCTGATTGTCCTAGCAGCCCTTTTCTGCACATGTTTTGGTTTGACTTCACCTGAGTCTGGGCAGGCACAAGGATACAGGAATTGTCTTCCAGGAGAAGAGAGAAAACAGGCCATGGGTCAATTTTATTTTTTTTAAAAACTGCATTAGAATTAGTTCTGTGCATAGCACAATGGGGTCTTAGTCCATGGCTGGAGCTGCTAGGCCTGCTGCAGTACAAATAATAATAATTCACTGGGGAGGGAGGACCTCTGAACCTGGTCCATAGCTCTCACAAGGTGTGATTGAAGCCCTTCCTGGATGCAGATAGGGGATTCCCATTCTTAGGCTCGCAGGCATGACCCTAGTGGATCAGAACCAAGGTCCTCGAATCCTGCACGTGACCCATCCTTTTGGGGAACATGGTAGAATTTGGAGAGGCAGAGAGGCTTCTTCCCTTCAGCAGCCTTTGCGGCTCCTTTTGCTGCAAGGAATGGAAACAGGCTCAGTTGAGATATCTCGCCACTCTTATATTAGTGTAATTTGACCAACTTCAGTGACCTGCTTTACACCAGCACCATTTTGGGTTGAACTCCTTCTAGTTTCTCTGAGCTATGCAGTCCCTCTAAAACCCTGGTGTTTGATCTATTAGCAAAGAATATGCCATATGCTAGGATGTGCTGCCCCTTTCAATTATGAGAGGAGACTGGGGAGGAGCAGCTGGCCATCTTCTGGACAGAGACTCAGGCAGCAGGCACTTGGAAGCAGCTGATTCCAATGAGCTGGCCTGATGATTAGATCTGATTCAGAGCTGGAGGCTGTAACTGAGGACTCTGCTCCATGAGGTTGGCTGGGACCAGGAGATAGTTGAGTTTGGCTGCAGCAGAAGGATTCAAGAGGGCAAGAGTCAGCCCTCCCACCTCCCTCGGTTGGGAAGGTTTTGACTTTTTTGCTATAGAAGGTTGGCAGGCCTCAGTGTCTCAGTCCAGAGCATGGCCTTTAGTTTTGTTGTTGCACCACATTTCCGTGTGGTTGTGTGTGTTGAAGATGAGACAGAGCTTTAAAAAAGATTTGGGGGGGTCATTATGGATAATCAGCTGAACATAAACTCCCAATGAGATGCTGTGACCAAAATATCTAATGCAATCCTGGCCTGCACTGTTCCCTTTAAGCTGTGCAGCTGCACGGCCATCAGCCCCTGGCACAGGGAAGGCTGCTGGCTGCACATGGCCGGCAGCTACAGTCCCTGCCGAGAGCAACTCTGGGCAGGCAGTTTTTAAAACAGACTATCTGCACAGGCTCAGTGAGAGCTCCTCCAGCCTGGAGGAGCAACCAGAGGGCAAGCTGCTCCGCTCTGGGCCAGGGGAAGGGGTGCTGACCGCTCCCTTTCCAACTCTGGGGGGGCCATCAGGGCCAGAGGCTGCTCTGCCCACCTGCCCACTTGGCCTAATCACAGTGGAGCAGAGCAGCCAGCCTACCCCCAGCCAGCCGTGCCTCTCTGGGGGACAGAGGGGGCCAGCGCTGAGCTCCGGGGTGTGGGGTCAGGGCCCTGGAGTGGCCCACCCCGCTCCCAAAGCGTTTGGGCCGCTTCGTCACTGCTCCCCCAGCCATGGAGCAGGCCTGTTCCAGCCGGGAGGGGGTGGGGGCAAAGAGGCCCAAACTCTTTGGGAGCGGGACGGCCACTCCAGGGCCCCGACCCCACACCCCAGAGCTCAGCGTCGGCCCCCTCCGCCCCCCCCCACGGGAGGAGCGGCTGGCTGGGGGTAGGCTGGCTGGCTACTCCATCCCCATTGCCAGGAGGCCGGGCAGCCAGCGGAGCTTGGGGGGGCAGCCGGTTTGAGCCTGCGCAGGAGGGGCTGTGCAGCGAGCAACATATGTTGCTCAGCTGCGTTGGCCCCTTAGAGGGAACATTGCTGGGCTGCATAAAAAGGGGACTCTCAAGAAAGAGCAGAGAGGTTATTTTGTCTCTGTATTTGGTACTAGTGCAACAGCTGCTGGAATACAGTGTCCAGTTCTGATGGCTATAATTTGAGAAGGGTGTTGGTAAACTGGAGATGGTTCAGAGAAGAACCACAAAAATGATTAAACGATTAGAAAACATGCCTTATACGTACAGTATAGCTTATCAAAGAGAAAGTTAAGGGGTGACTTGATGACAATTAGTAAATATCCATGTGAGGAACAAATCATTGATAATTGGCTCTTTCATCTGGAAGAGAAAAGTCTAACATGATCCAACAGCTGGAAGCTGAAGATAGACAAATCCAAACTGGAAAGAAGGCATACATTTTTAACAGTGAGGTTGAAACTTTTTATCCCCTTTTATCCCATGAGCAAATCAAGACTGGTGGATTTTCTGAAAGATTTGCTCGAGGAATTCTTTTGGGGAAGTTCTATAG
Source organism: Podocnemis expansa (assembly GCA_007922195.1). Lineage (NCBI taxonomy): Eukaryota > Metazoa > Chordata > Testudines > Podocnemididae > Podocnemis > Podocnemis expansa. Next base: position 29,043,568 of record ML682007.1, read on the forward strand.
CGTGTTGTTACATAGGAAGTCAGACTAGATGATCGTAATAGTCGTTTCTGGCCTTGGAAACTATGGATCCATAAAAGGGCTTCAATGGAAATGAGCATGTCTAACTGTCACAGACTGGCGACCAGGCCCACGTGTGTGTGCACCACATGCTGGGCATCCCCTAATTTCAGTTTGTTTCTCCTACCATCTGATAAGTAGTGTCAGTTTCTCCGTATCTGTGGGTGAAATCTTGGTGACATGTTTTAGTGGCTTGCTCTGTATAACTGCTAAACGATTGAGTTGATTTGGAATGATTGATGGTGGGAGCCATGCTGCCATGATCATATATCCAAACCAGATGACATCTTAAATCACTTGACAGAGTGAAATGAGTCTCATTTGCTCATGTGATTTATCACTTTGTGACCAAGCCAGGTGTCTACTCAGCATGAGCCAACCGATCTACTATGTTCTCAGCCAATATATCTTCTGTAAAGCAGTGTGCACTTTGTTAGATTTATTATAATTGACCCAGTGCGTAAGATTCTGACCCAGAAGTCACCAGTATTGGTTCTAGTCCCATCTTGGCCAGTGACTTGCTACATGACCTTAGGCAAACTTCTGTTCTTCTTCCACCTTTGTCTGTCATGTTTGTTTAAATCGAAAGTGCTGCAAGACAGGGAGTGTCTCTTACTATTTGCTTGTAGCGTGTCTACCCCAAAAGGGCCATGATCTCCACTAGATTCTGTAATTAATGAAACAAACTATCTGTGTGATAGTAGGCCCCATGGTGTAAGGTGTGGTTCCCACATCAGAGACAATTCCCCACCCTTAGCCCTAGCACCCCCACCCCACCTTGAGCAATTCATTTCAGTTCTCTCAGGCTCTTTATTCTGAGCTATATAATACAGGACTTTAATCCCAACCTGCATCATAGCCTGGTTGTAAGGTAGCTTTCCTTAACTAGCGATGGTCTAAAATTTGGGTTGTCAACCATCTTGAAGCTGAGATTTCTATTTTGCCCATGACTTGTTAGAGGACACATGGAAAATTCAGACCCAGACCCTGTTTTAGGTTCACTCTCATAAAAACAGAAATGTTTGGGTAAAGGCTTGCGCATTTTCTGTTAGTTAAGTTTAGTAGATGTTAGTGCTTTAACATACCTGTGTTATGTCTACACTGCAATCTTGAAGTGTGATTGCAGCACCTATAGACACACCTGATCTAGCTACAATGTAGCTAGATTAATATTAGCTTAACTAACAACGGGTACATCTACACTGGAGCTTTAGGTCACCGTAACCTGCCTTAAGTCAACCTAAGGAACTCCCTGGATAAATTTAGAATGTATTTAGTCGACTTAAGCAATTGCTTAAATTGACTTAATAAAACTTGCCCTGAAAGTCAACTTGAGCTATTTCTATAAAAAATTCAAACACCGCTTAAAGCCATCAGAAAGATGAATTCATTCACATCAAGTTTTCCTTTCAGTTTCAGCTACATGTTTTCATCCATGCCTTGATTTCATTTAACATTTTTACCAAATTTGGCAAGGGGCTGAAAATCGACTTTTCAAGCACATTCATAAGAAAAAAACTTTGAGTGCTCATTAAACTTTGAAAAGAGTCCCAAATATAATGGAAAGAAAATTCTATTAAAAGGGTGTTAAAAAATGGTTGCAAAACATTTTTTTCCCCACTCTTTACTCAGTGCTATGACAGTGTTTTCCCTTCTGCCCTGGCATATGATAATCTGCAACACAACATTAATTACCAGCATTTTCACAATCAATCTTTCTTTAGAAAATTTTAGTTTCATCTGAGGAAATAGGATTATGGCTACAAAAGGTTATCCATCAAATAAATCTGTTAGTCTTTAAAAATCACACAAGGCTCCTTGTTTGTTTTCCTTTGTAATCTGTGCAACATCTCTATTTGGATATTAAGTTGCTGGTAGTTTTCAAGGTATTTTGTGGTATATTTTGAGACATCACAGATAATTTCCTTCAGGATTTAGGTATCTGTGTGATGATCTGACTTATCTCTAGGTACAACTATAAATAGGCCATAGTTCCTGAAAAAAAATACCAGACCCTTTTCTCTGGCAGAATCAGATAGTTCTCTTGAGACACAAATGCTCATAATCTCTTACTTTCAACTGTTGTTCATGCAACTGAACCACATCACAAAATGTGCATTGATTTTCTTTTTTAAGTAACTACAAAACTGGTATTAGCTTGCTTTTTTTTTTTTTTTTTTTTTGAACGGTTCCTTGGTTAGTTTCCTACTCCCTTTCATGATTGTCCTGTGTCAGGATTGGAGTGTACGTAGCCACTAGCAGAAATGTACATCGAAATAGCAAATGTTTAAACTTTCGGTTGTGCCTTTAGGTGATGCCCTGAGGAAGGCCTGGTATGAAAGTGACATTACCCTAGAACATAGGAATGGCCAGGCTAGATGGACCCATGGCCTATCAAGTCCTGTTGATAATACCAGATGCTCCAGAAAATCCTGCATTTGTCAGGTGTGGGATAATCTATCCCAGATGGAGGTTTCCCCTTAATCCCTAACAGTTAGAGATTGCCTTAAATCCTGAAATATGAAGTATGCCATATCCTTTCCATGGCGTTTGTTAGGAGTTGCACCAAGAGACATTGTGCCTCAGAAAAACACCGGTCAGCCACAATTCCTCCCCTTCTTTCTCCTCACTCCCCTATGGTGCAGATAATAACCCATCATGGTGTTCAGTTTTGCCACATTATTTTCTTGTCTAAATACAGGATGTACCATAATTACTGCAATAAAAACAAAAACCTTGGCATGGTACATATTCAGTGGCAATCTCAGTTTCTGAACTCAACCTTTAAGTAATTTGAGGAATGATTCATCCCTGAAATCTACTGTACATTGTAGCCAGACTAATTTACATCCTTTTGTCTTCCTCTGTAGCATGGGGCATGGCTCATCTGCTTGTGAATTCTCTGTATCTTAAAGTCTTTAAATCATGATTTGAAGACTTTAATAACTCATTCATAGGTTAGAGGTTTATTGCTGGAATGAGTGGGAGAGGTTTGGGGGCCTGCGGTGTCCGGGAGGTCAGACTAGATGATCAGACTGGTCCCTTTCGACCTTAGAGTCTATGAGTAATACAAAACAAAGATAATACTTTACCCAGAGTGTAGTCAATTAAAAAAAGTGATATGTCCTCATTCATATTGCAACAATAGATTACTGCTTTGCATGTTGTCCTTACTGCTGTGTTATACTGATAAGGGCAAAAGTGATGTTTAATGACTCATAACATTATTTGGACCTATTTTTAAGTAAAGTCATATTTCTGAATTGCATTGTCATATTGACAAGGCATTTTTGAAATTGCTGAACCTGATCTAGTCCAGTTAATTGAGGTTGTCTTCTTTTACATGCTATACCTACTACAGCTACTTGATAAATTAAATGCAAAAACAAACCATATGTGAGCTCCTTGTACTGGTTTTTACCTAATTTTGTTCCTCCTGGAAAGAAAAAAAAAAACATTTCATTGAAAAGACACATATTTCATCCCAGTAGTCATTTAAATTACTCTACAATTAAAGTGTTGCAAGCTTTGTAGTAAACCTTTTCACCTCCTCACACTCATCTCCTCAATTTTTTTAATTACTAGAGGCATGTATTTACTACCACAGCTAACCATACTATGCAAAGTCACAGAGCAATTAAGTGGCAGAGCTAGGAGGAAAATCCAGGAATGCTTCTCTGATCAATAGACAAGACTTAAATAGAATTTATAGCATACAAAGAGAACTGACCACAAATGGCCTGATTGTCAGCTGAACCAAATCAGTGTAACTCCAACTGAAGTCAATAGGAATGCTCTGATTTATGAGAGCTGAGGATCTGACCCTAGAAATCTGCATGCAAAGAGCAATTCCTCAATTATTAGAGCTGGCGTAAGCTGTTGGTTGGGTTAGAACTGCACCCATAAAAGCTGCCTCTAGTAAAATATCCAGACCATCATTTCACTCTGGAGAACTTCTTATATTTTTAGAAGTGTGTGTATGCATTTCTGCATATGCTTAAGTTGTGCCTGAGCAGAAGTACCCAAATCAAAGATTTTAGGCCAAAATCACAATAGTAAACATATAATGCCTTATATAATGGAAAAGAAACTTGAGATAAGGGCTGAATGGGAATGCTTTGTGGATCACAAGGTGTCACAGCATAGCTTTTGTGAGACAAGCTCATTCTTCAAGGTGGTCATTAAGACTCAAGACCTGAGCTCTCCTTCTGATATCCGCCAAGAAGGGCAGCTAATTCTGGCTTCAGCAGAGCCATTCCTTAAAAGGATATAAAGTGGTTTTTACAGGTACCAGATGTACCAACATCTACCCTGATCCTGATGACAATTATGCAGGTGAGTAACTTTAAACATGTAAGTAGTTTAATTAACTCACCAGGACTATCCACATACACAAATGTAGCAGGACGTAAGCCTAATATATGACCCTTGTTTTTAAATATGGTATAATACTATTTCTATATGCCACCCAGTGTTTTGAGGCTGATGTCTGTAATGTGTTTTGAGCACAATAATTGAAAGGAGAAGTATAAGGTATGATTTGTAGTTGTAGTGATAGCAAAAAAAATATGCAGCTACCTTTTTTACCCACCACCAAAATTCAGCCACCTCAGGAGCAAACACTGTAGCCAGAGCAGAGCAAGTCCAGACAACTGCTCAGGGCAAGAAATGAAATATCCCTTCTCATCTTGAAATTACGAGCCCATCATGGAGGCAGACTATAGGTAATTATGCAAACTAGAATTTGAACGAGACACCAAAAACTCTGTTCTTGCTAGATGTGCTATGGGATTTTAAATGCTTGCGCAAATTATCAGGACCTTAAGGTTATAACTCCTCCAGAATAAAATTCTGAGGCATCAGGATATCATTTATTATCCATATACACTGAGAACTACATACATTTTAAGTCTACATAGCCTTTATTAACAGAGACACTCTGCTCCTACATCTCCATCTGAGAGAATGAGAGGGAATCAGTCTGTAACCCTATATGAAACCAAGACACAATATGATTCCTGTACATTTAAAAGTACAGTATATAGAAAACATATTACAACATGTGTTTTGTGTATTACATAGTCACAAGTCTGTGAAGTGACATCAGTTGCTCACAAAATAAATTACTTCGGTTAGAGTGTTAGGGAAGACTGTGTGAAGCTCCAGGAGAATATAACAAAACTAGGAATGTGTACAATATGATGAAAAAAAGGCAACATAAAGAATGCAAAGCTACATACACAGGAAAGAGAAATTCAAACGTCTTGTACACATGAATTATTGGTTATTACTCAGAGGGAAAGTACAGGCCTCATCAAGCACAGCTCAGTGAAGGTATCTTCATGTGCAAAGTGGGTCTAAAGTAGTAATATAAGCTATATTAGAAAGGTAATTGACAACAAATCAACTACTAAGGATGATTTTAAAAAAATGGCCTAAAACATTTTTTGGTAGAAAACCAGGTTTTTGACTACATGAAAGATTTCATGTAAACTGTCTACTTTCCACAGAAAACTTAATGAAAAGCCATGTGCCTCAAAACCACAGCATTTTGATATATATACGCTTCTCCAGTACTTCCTGCAAGTTGCTGTGTGGTTGCCTTTGGTCCTCATCGTCCTCTCTGGGCTAAGATCCCCAGCTGGCCCACACCATCCATGATACATTACAACTCCCATACTAAGTTGCAAAGGGATAGCCAGCTTAATCTCATTCAGAAAAACAAACAAGGAGTTCAGTGGCACTTTTAAAGACTAACAAATTTATTTATCATGAGAACTTTTGTGGGACAAAATCCCACTTCATCAGATGATTGAAGATGGGGAACTTAATTTATCTAATGTAATTAATTTATACTCAAGCATCTGATGAAGTGGGATTTTCTCCCACAAAAGCTCATGTGATAAATAAATTAGTCAGTCTTTAAAAGTGCCAAAAGAAGGTTTGTTTGTTTGTTTTACAACTCCCATGAAGTACTGCCTCCCAACACTAAGAGGAGAGACTGTCATGCATCACGGGAAATGTAGTCTAATCAGTGCATGTAGACTATAGAAGACAGTGGAAGCATGTGGGACACAAACTCCACTTCTATGAAATATCATGGCAGCATTCTGAATTACAAATTTCAGTATCTGAACTTCTTCTAAACTCATAATTTTTCACAGGAAAAGACATTTTTCCAATGGGCTCTAATCCATACTCCTTTTCATACAAAATAGGTGCGGGATGGGGGAGATTTGTTCCAGTTCAGTTTGTCTCACTCTGGTCTTCAGAAATAAAACTAAAAAAGTCCAATATCAATAGGTATCATCTACCTCTCATTCCAGGTGAGACTGAGATTCACCCCAGTGCAGAGGCCCCACACAAGGCATGTGCTCAATGCACTTCCCACTTAACCCTGCAAAACAGCTCATGTGCTGCATAGGGCTTGTGGTCCCACTGCCTGCATTGGGTGAATTCTACCCTCTAGGAATAAGGACATGTAAAGATTTCCAGTGAATAACAGGCCACAGTCTCACCTTGTGTAAAGCAGCATAGCTCTGTGGATTTCTATAGCCAAATGTAACATAATTTAAGGAACTTTAATGGACAGAGCTCATTCCATTCAAGGTTTGGATCTGAGATTAAATAACATGGTGTGTTGATTTGAGATGACAAGAGAGTATTATGCTCCTAATACTGATTAACCAATTCATTGTCTGTGTTCAGTGCCTTATTCCTGTGTCTAGCAACAGGTTGTACTGACCCATTGTTTTAAAATGTGTTTTCTTTATTAACAAAATATTAATTGGAAAATCCCATATGCATCTAGGTACGAACATTTAGTGCTGGTGATCAGGCAGATAAAGTAATCCCTTCAGGTTGTAATTATTAAGGTCATCAGGGAAATAAGTAAATGACTTTTCAGGTGGAACAGTTAAACCACACCTGATATAAATCAAGCATTTTTTGTTCTACTTATGGTGTTTATTTTGCCTGTAGGAGTATAGTCAAACATCTATAATGTTAAAGCATTAGACCGTTTAGCTCCAGAGAACATCTGTGAGGTGTATTTCACATTATAGTTAGCACTGATATAGAACAATCAGAATGTGCAGTGTCCTTTCGAGGCACATAGAGCAGACACAGTAGCAGTCCTGTATAATTTATATAGCAGGCATGGTCAAACTGCAGCTCAGGAGCCACATGTGGTTGTGGCTCTTGAATGAAAAATTGTGGCTCCTGGAAAAACATCAGCAAATCAATTTAGGAGAGCAGCCCCAGCCTAGGAGTTCAGGAGAGGGGTTGGGACAGCGGGGAGAAGTGCAGCATGCTCGGGGATGGCAGGAAGAAATGCGGCATGGTCAGGATTTTAAATAGCTCGCCATTAGCCTGCAGGCTTCTACATCGAGCAACGGCTAAGTTTATACTGTAGAGACCTAATTTTCATGGAGACCTTAAGTAATTATTACAATTTGACATTAGCAGGATCAATATTTGTCTTCTTTTTATGATAAAATTAAAGTGTGCAATGAATTTTAAACTTAGTAATTTTGGGGAAGGTAAAAGCATGTGGCTATATGCCTCAGTTTGGCTTTTGAAGGTTTAACAATCAACTTGTGTGGCTCTTGAGTTCCATAAGTTTGGCCACCCTGCTATATAGGCTGGGGTTTTCAAAAGTGCTCAGCATTGATTTTCAGGAGTCAGCAACCGCCCAGAACACATGCCAGTCAGTAATGGCACACAAGGCCATTAGTGGCACACAGTGTCCTCTGGGGCACTGAGACAATTGCTACTTCTGCCCTCAAAAAGCCGGTTGGGGCAACTTCTTTCCAGGGCATGCATGGGGAATCATCCCCAGGCATGCTGCTGAGAGGAGCCACTTAGGGCTCCCCAGGCACACCATGGAGAGAAGGCACCTGGAATGGCTCCTCTCAGCAGTGTGCCTGGGGACCCAGCACCCCTCCCTGTCCAGCTACACCCCCAGTCAAAAACATCCCCAGGCATGCTGCAGAAAGAAGTCAGACCAGGTGGCTTCTCTAGGGAGTATGCCGGGGCACTGTCCCACTCCAGCCATGGCAGCTGAATTTGCAGGCAGCATCTACTTTTTGGGGGGGAGGCAGTCCGGCAGGTGTGGGCTGAGGCTCTGGAAGGAGGAGCCAGCACGAGCTTCTGCAAAGGTTGCCAACCCCTGACTTTTTTCACTGTAGTCAGTAAAAGCTGAGTTAGGCCACCACTAAGTACTTTTACCCTTGTTTTCCATGTTCCATTTGATTCATCAGTTCCTAAATTATCAGTGCATGTTAATAATTTTAAACAAATACAAGGCAAGCCATACATGCTTCATATTATGAATGGACTCAGCTATCACTTAGTGATAGTGTCCATAACTACTGTCTATTAGTAATATACTTCTGCTGTAGATCTTAATGCACCTTACAAAGACAGAGGAGATCCCTGACCTCAGGGAGCCATTTAATCTAGAAGGAAAAGAGACAGTATGATTCAATGGATGGGAGTTGAAGTTAGAAAAAATTCAATGTGATGCATGTTCTCAGCAGTTACCATGGCAGTGGTACATTTAGCATCACTTCATCTCTAAAGATGATGGAGAGGCAGTGAATAGTTATTGTGCCCATTTTTCAGGTCGGGAGCTGAGGCACAGAGAAATTAAGTAACTTTCTCAAAGTCATTCAGGGAGTCCGTACCAGAACTGCAAACAAGGAGTCCTGTGGCACTGACTGACTAATTTATTTATCGCATGAGCTTTTGTGGATCAAAATCCCACTTTGTCAGATGCTTTGAAAATGGGGGAACATAGGCTATGTCTACACTTACACTTTAAATCAAAATAATGATGATTAAATAGATTTAAAGTAATGCATGGCCACATTAGCTTTCCTTAGATCAAACTAAGGGCCTCCCTCAGTTTGAAATAAGGAAAGGTTATATTGAAATGATAAAACCTTCCTTAAAATTGAAACAAGGGTTCTATCGATCTTATTAGTTCGAAATAACCCAGTGTAGCCACATTAAATCAAAATAACCGGTATTTCAATTTAACAGGGTTTGACGTTCTTCACCCAGCATGTCTTTCTCTTTCTATATATTGGGTGGGGCATGGCCCTTCTTGGGGGCCATCTTGCCACACCTCCCATGGTTCCCCTTTCCTAAATTGAACTAGCAAGTCCTGTCCATGGACGTGCTAGTTCGATTTTGGGTTTCTAGTATGGCCATGTTATTTCAATTTAACTTCCTTAGATTTAATTATTTTTCTTTCAATTTAATTAGATTGATTTAACAATCTAAGTGTAGACATAGCCATACAGAATGGGAGGAAATAAATGCAGGGAAGTGTAAGTCATGGGATCAAGTCACACTATAAGAGCAAATCAAAGCCACAGGACTCCTTGTTTGTTTTACTGAAATAGACTAACGCAGCTGCCCCTTTGGAATGTAGCAGAACTGGCAAAACATCCCATGTCCCCTAAACTCCAGTCTAACGTCTTAATCCCACGCCTCTTGTTCCTCTAATATAATACAACACAACTAGTCAGGAGATCTGAGTGTGATTACATCTTTTTTGTGGGTAACCTGTGTGCCCAAATGGTGTTGGTTCTAGTGCCTGGATAGTCTTAGTCTACTGAATATGGTCATGAGAGCTAGTAGAAGCTATATTATCTATTTGCTTAGAGACAGTGTCTGGACTTAATGAACTTTCTCTGAACCAGTCAGAAGTAGCTCCGTGCTGCTTGCACCAGCAGTATGTAGAGGAGAGTTTCTACTTGCAGCCATCAACACACTCCCCCCGCTCCCCATGATGAGTATCCAGGATATGAGGGAGCAGTTTTCCTACCTGATGGCTCCCTGATGAAACCATAGAGAACCTGGGTCATTCACCACAGACGCTAGATAGAGAAAGCAGTAGGAAAGGATGGGCCTTCCTGACAAGAAAGCAACAGAAGGGATTGTGTGAGTACAGTTTAGTGGTGAATATTTGAAAGATGTGGTGTGGGGACACAAGGCCATGGGCCTTAGTGGTGGGGGGATTGCACGGGGAAGGGGGCTATGTGGCTTTGAGGTGGTTGGGTGAAGGGGGGCTTGCATGAGGATGGAAGAATGTGTGGGCTAAGGATGCACAACACAGGTTCAGATAACTAGGCTAAAAATTCAGTATTCATTTATAAATATTTTGTGGTTTTCCTCATCTCTAGCTTTGTACTGTATGTAGTTTTGCTACATGATACTAGTGTATTGTTTTTTTCTTATCTAATATACGGCTGTGGTAGTAATGAGTTTTGCATGGCTGTTGCGTTGTTGGGGGGTTTTTTTGTTTTTGTTTTTTTTCCCCCCTTGGCACAGAAGCAGGGTAAGAATGGCTTAAGGAAAAGAAGGGAGTTACTGTATTGTTTTGGGTTTTAGAGTTGAGCAGGAGAAAATTAGAGCCAAGATGAATCCAATCTCACAGGCCCTTGGTTTTCTCAAACAGGAGGCCCCAAAATACATTCCTTGCCCCAGCAAAGAAAATTGTGGAGGAAGTGGTGTTTTCTTATGATTTAGTCAAGCCTGAAGAAAGTGTTTCAGCTTGATTATTTATGCCTGGAAACCCAAACATGTATTAAGACCTCATTGCTGTAGGTGTTATATACATATACAATAGAAGGACAGTCTTTGCCTCAAACTTTTTGCGAGCTGGTTTTAGGGGGGCTGGTCTGAGATTCAGATATGTTCTTATGTTGTGTTTGCCATTGCTTATGTGAACCTAGTTTACACAAAGTAATGGTTATAGTGCAATGTTTATTTGGTTGCAACTTTACAGACATTTTGTTAGCTCTAGAGTTTGCTTTACCTCAACCTTAGAGTAAAGAATTACTTTCCTTTCAGCAGACTATAAAGGGTTGGATTATACATTTTCAGTGTCTCAGTGGAAAAACCCATTGTTGTTGTTTTAACTATTTTTTTTGAAAAACAACCTAGAAAAATAAATTATTCAGTGGGACTGGCTTGACAGTTGCTTTTGAGAATGCAGAAACTGGGCAGAAATATCTTGAGTTTAAAAGGAACTCTGCAGCATTTCAGACATGCCAATGTGGTTGTGTCATCCTCCAAGTCTCAACTGTAGGTGTTCAGCTGTCTGGACCAGGATTTAACTGTGTATTCTTTCATGGTAAAGAAAAGAAACAAACAAGATTTCTGTAGGTGGATTTCGGCAACAGTCTGAGTCTCATGCCTGTTCAGGACAAGAAAGAGTGGGAGTTGCTGCCATTCTGTAGCTGCTAGAAGCGAAGTATTTACCACTGGCCCAAAGTGAACTTGCCAAAATTAAATAATACAAGGGCTGACTGACTTTTATCAGCACGATCTGGCCTGACAATCAGTTCTGCTGCTGTGAGCTGTAACTGAAACTGCAATGGTGCTGTAATGCTAGATCGGAACTGATAACACATGCCTCCATTTTTAAATCCTTTGCAAGCACAGAAATCCCAAAAATATCCTCAGAGGCTGTACTTCCATTGGCAGCCTGGGTCCCTGATGAGCAGAAGCTTAAGAGGGAAGAAGCAGAGCTGGTGCTTATTATAGTCGTTGGATAAGTGAGGAGAGAGAGAGCAGGTTGGGCAGCCACTTGTGGGGATGGGAACAGGGATGAGGGAGCGAAAAGAGCTCAGCAGCTCTTCTCCCACCATACCCCTGTTTCCTCCTGCAAAAAATGGTGTCAGACCAGCTTGCTGGCTCCCTGCTACGGGTCTCCTCCATCCAAATCCCACCCGCACATTCTTACCAGACACTCTGACTGTCTCAGTACGCCACTCATTCCACCCCTTCAGACAGCTTCCAGAACAATAGCTGGACTTCACCCAGCTGACATAGCCCATTTCAGAAGGGATAGCCGTGTTAGTCTAGTCCAGTTAAAAAAAAAAACAAGGAGTTGTGTGGCACTTTAAGACTAACAGATTTATTTTTATGTTTTACACCCCCTTGCATTTAGTTTCATTCCTTTCTGTAAGTTCACCCATCTTCGAAGCATCTGAGGAAGTGGGATCTTCTCCCACGAAAGCTCATGCAAAAAATAAATCTGTTTAGTCTTAAAGTGCCACACAACTCCTTGACACAGCCCACCCTGCCCTTCACTTCTTTCTTCCTTCCAGCCCTGCTTTTCGTGTCTGTTGTGAGTAACTATCATGTAATAAAGACAATTTCTGCAAACAACAAACAGTGTTCATTTGTGTCTAACACATAGTAGTTGTACCTCACATTGATATGCAGCGCAGGCTGGATAGTAGTCATAGCATGATACTGTGCTGTTTATTATGTGCTCCAATCATCCCTGTAACTTGTGTCAATCAAACTTCTAGTGTGGTGAAGGCCTTAGTGATCTTATTAAAGGATCTCCTTCCTAAACACCCCTGACACTGTCAGGTGGAATGGGAGGATGATGTGGTTACTTCTCCACTCTGGCTTTGATCTTTGCAAAGTGTCTTGCATTTTGGATGTCAAAATTTCAAAACTTTAAGAAAAGTAGAACTTGAAATGTGAAGACTCTTTTCAAAGACTCTTTATGATCTAAAAGTGTTCATTATTTGATTAAATTTCTCACAAATCTTTAGTGGAGAAAACAACATTGCTTTGGTTGTCAGAAATCAAAAGTTCATCAATTCAGCTGGAGGAAGAGAACAAAGCCAGAAACCTGCATTTTTTTTCTATGATGTTCCCAGTTAGATCTTATCTATACACTAATTGTATTGAGTTAACTAACTCAGTTTAAAAACTGGTTTAGGATGGTCCACACAGGAAATTGTGTCAACTTAACTGAATTAGTTTCTAAACTTCTTTAGTTAGATTAATACAACTTCTGGGCATAGGCTAAGTCTTGGTCTAGAAATGCAATGGGTAAACTAACTTCCCTGAAGATCACAAGCTAAAACCCCAAGTGATAGGAGTTGGTCTCCTAAACAAAAGCCCAAATATTGACATATTATTGTTCACTATTCATTTCTGCCCCAACTTTAGCATTAGTCACCTGTAAAGGACACTCAACAATAAAACTCCATATAAGATAACATCAGGGCTCCATGGTGTGAAATACAGCTCTAATAGAACGTGACAGCATCTGCTTTCACATTGCTGAAGTCAATTCATCAATATGATGAGGGCAAATGTTTTGACAGAAGACTTGAAATGATTAATGAGCAGGCACATGCTTTATGTGCAGTTAAAATTGCAAACATCTGCTAAGTCTGAAACTTTATTAAATGTAAAGGTTGAAGCAACCAGCACGTGGACTGTGCTTTTTATAAAGCATAAGACTAGGCTTGCAGGAAGTCTGAAGATTATGGAGCTAAGTCAACAATAATTTCAGCAAACATTGAGTGAAGGCCTATATTATTTCTATCCTATGGTCTTCTTGTCCAAAGTTAGACAGTGTGAGGTCAGGTTAGCAAACAGTGTCACCAAAGTGTGAGCGTGCAGACCACCTCAATTGTTACTGTTCCATGACATGCCTTTAACACTGAGACCAGACATGTTCAATGCTAGTAGTGTAATCCCTTGCCAAACTAGTAATGGCCAATGACGTTAATGCCCTTGAAACACAGGTGGGATGTGGGAATGGAGAAAAATATCACTGCATGATGATGTACTTCAGTGCAGTGCTATATAGGATGACTTCTTGGAAGTCATTAAACATGAATCCACCATCAGGTGAAGCAGTGTTAGCACATGAGTAGATTGGATGACTAGACTCCATTCTTCTTTCATGTTTATTTTAGGTATAGGTCTGTTCTTTTTTGTCCGGTAGTTTTGTTGGAATATTTATCCATAACTACATCTGGTCTAACATCCACTTGTCATTACATTTGTACTGTTAAAGGGTGGAAGTAAATTCATCATAGTTACATTATCATTGCAGGGACTGTCTTTTTGTTTATATGGTGCCTCATACAGTGGGGCCCTGTTTATAGTGGGGGCTCCCAGAAGCTCCTACAATACAAGGTGTGAATAATAATGATCATGCATCCCTTCTATGTTTAGTGGAATTCAGCAGATGTCTAAGAGAGCGGGTTCAGTCCCAGTTCCTTCACTTATCCACAGAATCAATTACAAGGGCAGAGGTAGTACAAGTTACCTCTGCACCACAATGCAACTTGTCAATAAGAGCCAGCTTGAGACCAGCTCTGAGTACTAACAAAGGGAATGGCAGACTCTCCAGCATGAAGACTGGGTGCCTTCCTGGAAGATAAGTTTTAGCAAACATGGTTCAGGGATAACTGGGTGAAATTACTTTGAGAAAATGCAGTCACTCTATTTTTCTGTCCTAAGAGTTAAAGAAAGAAAGAATTTATTTATTAAACAATAAAGAAGTGCCTACTTAAAACAAGAAGCCCAAGAACACCATAGCTATTGGGGGGGTCCATTTTTTTGTGAGTTTAAGGCTGTCATCTTTCCTAGAGAACAGATATAAGTCACTTTGTTTGCAAACCCTGAGCAATAATTTGTATTCATGGTAAGTCATTTACCGAGTTAATTTATTTAAGGCTAAGACATAATTTCTAATAATGCAACAGGCACTAGACCCAGTGAAAGCCTCTCCCTGATAGGGCATTAATATTTTAGGGGATTATAATACTCGACAAATTGATTTATATTTTTAGAGGGTAAGTTAGAAGATATTGATAAGTTTTATGAAAGATCATATTCCATATGAGTACTCTGCAGCTTGAAGTCTGCATCACTCTGTTACTTGATGGTAGGCAGGTATTTTTTGATGCTTCTCACAGTTGTTGGGGAATGCTGCAAATAAAATGGAGAGGCTTGCATCTGTTGTGAGTGTGCAGGACAGCTGATTGTCTCAGTTCATGGAGTGGAGTGAGAGGACAATTTGATTCAGGAGACTGCACCAACTGTCTTGAGGGTTTATTTGATAATCATATTCTTGATTTCACTTTCCCAAGACTTTAGACATGACAAATGAGATATTGATTTGAGCAAGGAGATGTTGCCACATACTCTGAAGGAGGTTTGTTAATGTCTGGCG
The DNA here is from genome assembly GCA_007922195.1 of Podocnemis expansa. NCBI lineage: Eukaryota > Metazoa > Chordata > Testudines > Podocnemididae > Podocnemis > Podocnemis expansa. Next base: position 29,058,635 of record ML682007.1, read on the forward strand.
AGCTTTAGACCTTTATGCTATGTTAATTACAGTTGGGAGGCAAATAACTTAATCTCTATGTGACTGAATTTCCCTTTCCCCCATATGGGAATAATATTTTCCCTCCTCCTAAGATGCTTTAAGCCAGTGGTTCCCAACCTGGGGTCTGGAGCCCCTGGGGGGGGAGGCACCGGGTTACCTGATGGGGTCCACAGAGAAGCTGGGACCTGGGGCCAGATGATGCCAGCAGCAGGAGCAGGAGGCCAGCAGCACCAGCCAGACAATGGCAGGGAGCACCTCCGCCCCAGGCTGGGAGTTTTTAAAACTCCCCCACTGTCCTGATCATGTTCAGATCATGCTCAGGGAGGGAGGAGCAGCCTGTGGCATGGTCATTCCTGGCTCTGGTGGCCAGGTAAGGGGACCCTGGGTGGTGGGGTCGGGCTCGGGGACAGGCAGCCGGGGAAAGGGCATGGAGGGGTCGGCTGGGGGGGGCTAGGGAGGAGTTTGGGGTGACTTGGGGCCAGACCCTGCCACAAATGTAGCCACTCCATGGCAGGGCAGGACCCCACCGGTGCCCCCCCCCGCTGCAGCTCAGCCACTCGGAGGTGGGGGCAGGACCCCACTGCAGCTCTGCCACTCCGCGACAGGGGCCAGACCCCACCGAAACTCTGTGGGCCAGATTCTGCTGCCACAGTCCAGATTATGCCCACAACAGCATTGCTGCATAGTACTCACATGCAGCCAGGGGCTGCAAGGATTTTTTAAATGGAAAAGGAGTCCCCAACCCAGAAAAGGTTGGTAACCACTGTTTTAAGATATCTAAAAGAAAGCGAGTGCATAAGTACAAAACATCATTTGATTTGTTTGTTTTGTAGGTAAGCATGGTTGTGTTATTCAGTGACATGTATGAAGATCAAAAGTTACTCAGCATTATAATAATGTGTTGTTTAAATGACAATATGAGTACTGAATAGTATTGTTACGTATTATGGACATTGTCATGGTGTATAAGAGCCCTAGTCAAGTACCAGGACCCCTGTGTATTAGATGCAGTAAAAACTCAGACCAAAAAAAAAAAAATAGTTTCTGCTCCAAAGAGTCTAAGTATAAGACAAAAGCCACCAAAGTAAAAAAAATGGGAGAGTACAATGAAACAATGAGGCACTGTTGGTCAGCTTGCTAGGTAATGGTAGCAGCACATCAGCAGCCTAACCACTGTCAAGCCATTTGTGAGCATCACAGGAAAGAGGAATTCCAAAAAAGGGTTTGAAGGAGGATAATGATTGGCGAAAACCTTACAGGTGTTTCTGGGGAGCACTTCCCAAGCCTGAGGGGCAGCATGAGAGAAATCACATTTTTTGTATTTATTTATTATTTGAAAATATAGCATGCAAGCAATAGAGGCTGATGTCATGGGCTAATCTGAGGCAGGAGTCAACAATGAATTAGAAATTATTGGTAGTGTGGGTAGACCATGAAGAACCTTCATTAAGATAAGATAAAAGAAGGTGAATATCTTTTATTATGTGATGGAAAAAGGAAAGCCAGTGGAGGGATGCAAAGAAAGAGGTGGCATGGTCAAAGTAACTGTCCGGAAAAACAGTCTTTGAGGAATCACTTTGCATGGATATGAGCACAACAAGATGGCATTTATCAAGGCCAGAAGGAAAGATGAGGGGGTCATTGAGATTCAAGACTGGAGCCCAGACAACAGTTTTGGCTGTGCAAGTGGATATGAGGAGCTATATTTTAGGGATGTTATGCAGGAAAAGTTGATGAGATTTAGACATAATGTGGGTGTGAGGACTAGAAAGAGAGCAGAGTTGCAGGTGGTTTCCATCTTCTGGGCCTGAGTGACAAACAGTGATTGACAGAAGAGGTAGGTGGAAAGGCTTGGTGGAGAAGATAAAGAGCTAAGCTGAGCTAGATATTCATGAAGAGATAAATTGTCAGACATAAGAATCTTTGTGTCTAGAAGAGCCAGGAGCTGGTGGGAGCACGACATGAAGATATTGTGGATGGCTGAGATTTTATTAGACATGGAGTGCCCATTCCAGAGAAAGCAAGACAAGGGGAGGAGGGAGGGAGGGAGGAAGGAAAGAGGGAGAAGGGTGTGGTATTAGGAATGGTGGCATGATGGGATGAAGGGAGTTGCAGGGATGGGATTATGAGTCAGAGGTGTTTGGGATGCAGGTGGACTAGGACAGGCAAATGTTTCTAGAGGTGAGGGGGTGTGTGGATATGGGACCTAGATATGTGCTCTGGAAGGAGGGAGAAGATCAACCTGGAGAGGGAAAGAGGAGTAGGTAGAGGTGGTGGGAATTACAGAGTGGCAAGGGTAATCAGGAAAGTAAAATGGAGCCAGAAGGAAGAGGAAGGGGAAAGAAAGATGAGGACGGATCCTGTGATGCACAAGAAAGGTGTGGCAATAAATACTGAAGAGTGGCAGATTGCCAAGGTTACAAGAATAAAATATATTACCTGCTGGTCATGGAGAATAAATTTGCTCTTCATCACCCATGCAGAAAACAGTAACTATCCTTTACTGTAAATTCTAAACACAGTGACAGCAATATGGGAACCATAATAATAGTGAGGGGAAACTCCATGATAATGGCTTATATATAATATAGAGGTTATCTAAACATATGCTAAAAGGACAAATGTTAAAGGTCTTCAGCCAGGGTTGCTGTTGACTCTGCCTGTGATTGTTTTTGACATTCTGATGTCCTGCACCGCAGAATCATACAGGTTCAATAGACCCTGTGTAAAGGTGTAGTTCCCTTTTATTTAATTCGTTTCTGCAAGATGCTGCCTACAGTAGTAACAAGGCCTGGGAAAACAGAGGGCCAAATCCTTCCTTAGGGGTCTGATGCTGTGAGCACTTGCTATTGCAGTCCTATTGTCTATATAATTAGCTATGCCTCTTAATGCAAGGTATGTCTGTTTCAAAAAGGTACCTTTACTAAGAGCTGAATTCTGCTTGTGGGGCAGTAAGGCAGATTCCAACTCCACCGCTTTGCAATCAACACCCTTATATGTGTGGCTTTCCCACTGGCATTAATTGTCATGGTTATTTCACACTTATTGAGCAAAATAACTATAGCCTGGAAGGGCGTGCAGCATAAGTGCCTGCATTTCAGACCGCTGTTTTTGTAAGATTGCATAAATAATGTTTAATAAAGAGGAGCCCATGAAGGCTTTCAGGATGCTACTTAGTATTCGATCAAGGCCTTCTTCTGCCAACATGTACTTAGCAGACATGGTGATGTACAGACATGCAGAAATTCAGTGTGTTGTCTAAAAATAATGAATGATCGTGTCTGAGCCATGCTCCTGGGGGCATTGGATGTTTGACTTTTCGTATGTTTGTGCTTTGCTGAACACCGTGTCAATGCTGGAGCCATCACTTAATAATCTCCTCTTTTCAAGATTATCCTTTAGCCTATTGTCAGAAAGGTCAACTTGTCCCCCTTTCCAGCTGCACCTGAACAGTTCAAGGTGCCTGTCCTGTGTTGGTAGGAGCTTCAAAGCAGCAAAGGCAGCAGGAAGCCAAGAAACATCCTACACCATGTCTTTCTCTCAAGCCTCAGGGTGCTCTTCCTGAGTCTGCTGCAGGGGGGTCCCAGGGAATTGAAATAGGCACCACAGCGGAAAGGAAATGCTAGACTTTGTCATGCCAGTCCTTTGTGTGCTTATGATGGGGTAAAGGTGGTTTTGTGGGCCAATTAACCAGTTGGGCTATGACAAGAGGAGGAACCAGGGAGCAAGAGCTAATTAGAGATGAAGCTCAGCCGGCCAGGAACAGGAGGGGCCTGTATAAAGCCCAGTAGCTGAGAGTAGAAAGAAGCCGCAGAGAGAGAAAGGCTGCAGTTACTCACAGGGTAAGAGAAGACAAGGTAGGAAGCCCTCCAGTGATACAACAGTGTGGTTCACATCTGAGACACTTGAGTGTTTGTTGTAGGGCCCTTGAGCTGGAATTCAGTGTCAAGTGCCAGTTTGGTTCCCCTAGGTTATCAGCCATGTGGAAAGCACACCATTAAAGGGCAGCAAAAGAGAGGACAGCCTGGGACAGTGCATCCCGAGAGGCTTACAAAATGCAACACCACCACCTCTTAGCCTGGAAGGAGAAAACTACAGTGACCAAGTCAGAGGGCCAAGCCATGAAGAGGGAGTAATTGAGTCCCAAGAGAAAGAGATGGAGTGAGTATCCACAGGTAGGGTCATCAGGCTGGCAGAGGTAATCCCCAGCCGTAACCAGAGACACTCCAGTGATGAGTGGACCCCCTTATTACAGTGCCTCTGACAATTACCAATAATGAACAATTCAGGAGCAGAGACAAGAGAACCTCTAATGGGTAGGTCTAGAATGACCTGTCCATAAGGGAAGTTGTATCTTTAACCTCATCAAACAGAGAGTGGTTTCTACAGCAGGATGGCTTAAATTCTCTTTTTCCAAAAATAATTCTGTCAAATATAACTTTGGGTTTCCTCATTATCCACATAAATCTCTCACTAGACCTAGTTTAGCTCTTAGCACTGCTGTCTTGTGGCAATGAGTTCCACAGGGTAATGGTGTTCTATGTAGTTTTAAAACAGAATCTCTTTATATTTGCATTGAAATGGTTGTCATACAATTTCATTGACTGTCCCATTGTTCTTGTATCATGAGAAGAGAAGCACAAGTACTTGACTTACCTTCTCTGTACAATTCACTGTTTTCTATGTCATGTTCCTCTTATTCCTCTCTTCCCTAAATTAAGCAATTCCATTCTTCTCAACCACTCCTTAGACAGAAACCTTTCCGTAGTACTGATCTCTTTTGTCTTTCATTTCTGTACCCCTCCTATGTCTGCTGTGTTTTCTAAGATGATATTTCTAGAGCTGGCCAGAGAACTCTAAGGTTGTACCCTTCAATTGGATACTGGTATTAGACTATTTTCATTAGCATTTCTATCCATCCTTTACATAGTATAGATGACATTGGAGAGACCCTATTTCATACCTTGAGGTGAGTTAACTTGTATAAAGTAAATAAACCCTCTGATTGATATGAGCAGAATAACATTGTTCTGCAAAAAATGCCTGTGCACAAAAAGTGAAGAGGAATCCCATGAGAGAGCTACTGAAGTGGGAGGTACCGTGAGTATAGAATTACAGATGAAGTTCTAAGGATGGGATACAAAACTTTCTCTGCAATCTGAGTGCTTGCTTAGGAAAGGGAGGTGAGCGATCTGCACCTGCTGCTGGATTCCACTCCCTGCTCACAGTGGGCTGGTGAGGAGACAGGTTTAGTGAATTAATGAAATCTCTGCTCTCTAGCAACTTGCACACCTTGACTGAGTTCAGCAAGCAGTGAACTGACTAATTTCCCTGTTGCTACAGGCAACTCCACACAGGTTTATATTAGAAGTAGAGTTCAAAAATCCAGTATACCAAGATTGGAAAAACAATTGGTTGGAGTGATATAGATTTTATATACAGCCTCACGTATTTATATATACTTACACATACACACAGATTTTTCTCAAATAGCATAAATGAACTGCCTGACCAGGAGCAGAGCTCGGCTTTTTGGAGGAAGACTTTATTGCATGTAAGTAAATTGTGGAAGTCCTCATTTTATTTTATTTTATTTTATTTTATTTTATTTTACTTGCTGCATGTATTCAAGCACACAATCCTGTAAGCTCCAGGCAGTCCATCTGCCTTTTGAACTCCCTTTTAACTTCAGTGGGGCTCTGTACATGCTTGGGTCTCTATGTGCACCAAGCAGGAAGAAGGGTCAGGGCTGATGTCTTGGAATCTTGCATTCTTTGGGGGGTTTCTTCTCTTCCATATGGAACATCTGGTTCTAATTTCATTGACATTGGTCTTAATGCAGTGTAATATCATCAGTCTTCATTCTTTGGAGTCTTTCACTGGTATAACTGATGGCACTATTATATTGTATTTAAACCATGGACACAGTTCTCTTTCTTATGCTGTTAAAGTAGTGGTGTGAGTGTATACCTTGCACTACACTAGAGTAAATGAAATCAGAAATAGCCCCTATATTTTAATCTCTTCACTGTGGATTTGGGTGGGGGTTAAAACTGGGTGAGGGAATTGATTGTTCCTTTTTGTTTTTCTTGGATTGATTGTTCATCTTTGCAATCCTTGCACTTCTAGTACTTCCACTAAGTTCAGTGGGAGTCTGGGCAGTGCAAAGAATGGAAGCTCCAAAGTAAGACATTGGCTGTTAGCTAGAGTTCAGGCTGGGTATGTGCTCAGAAATGTCCCCATGCAATGCGACAGTTCACCTCCATGGTGCGAGTTATTTCTGGAATTTAAAGGGAGTTTTTCACAGGATTACATTACATGATGTAATGACAGTAGTATCAACTGAAAGCATCTATTTTTAGCCAGAACAAAAAGGCACAGGAGTCCTTAAAGATGTCTTGAAGTGCCATGAATTCAGTCATTTGTTGCTCATGATTTCAGCAACTCTTTTCAAGCCTAAACAAAACTGAATGCACAACGAAACACCGGTGTCTTGCTCTATGAAGCTAGTTCTCAGGGCTAGTATCTCAAACTTCTCCCAGGTATGCATACACTTTTATCAGCAAAGGACTGAGAATTTCCTCTCCTTACTGCTGCTTCCACTCCTCCAGAGCAGTGTCCATCCCATTTTACCTTACTATCGCAGGGCCGAGCAGTGGAGTTTCCTCTCTGTACCTGGAACTTCATGTACAGAAGAAAACTCATCAGAATGTTCAAATTTTCTCCTTACTGTATCAAGAGAGGAAGACAGAGTAGACACAGTGGCAGAGAAAGCTGTTAGGTCTTTCAATCCATCCCTCTGTTGTATCAGGATTGTTGCACTAAAGAAAGGTACCTACTGTAGGAGTTACTCATCTGTGATGCTCAAAGCACTGGCGGCTAGCGTACAGAAAGTTAGCTGGTCATAGGGTTGGCTCTTCTTGATGTCAACTGTGAAATCACATTAAATGAAACTAATTATACACAGAGCTTTCCTAATATCTTTTCTTCATGGAAGTAACTGCAATAGTTGTTATAGGAATGCTGTGCAGTCATGAATGGGAGGCAAGTTGTCTAAGGGACAGTCTATTCATGTGTGGTCCACATTATGTATAAGTCTGAGAACTTCTGATGTACAAATAATTTTGATTTGGAGCAATGTTTCCATCACTAATCCCTCCTCCTCTCTCACACCCCAACACAAAGTTCTGTCATTTATTCCAGATTAGCATTTAAAATATATTTTCATTGTCAAGTTGACTCCAGTGAAGAGGGCCAACAGAAGCTGTATGTACCACTTCAGTCCCAGTTAAATTGCTCACTAGATGTCTGTGGGCTGTTTGTGTCATTGTTCCCTGATCGCCAGCCATCAGCCTTGTGATCACCCTTCCCCTGTATGCTTAATAAGGAGGGGTGAAGGCTGACCTAGGAGCAAAAGGCCTTAAAACCCAAAGGCTAAGCACCCAGGAGAAGCTTGTGATGAGAGAACTGCAAACAGTGGAGTTTGAGAGAAGGTTGCAAGTCTGTGAGGCCACTATGGTTAAGAAGAGCTGTACTGCTTCTGTCTCCTCCACCCACATCTGTATCCAGATTATGGATGTCTCTACCCAGATCCTGGTGTGGATTTGCAAGGACTGTGTCCTGCATTTCCTACTTAAAGAAAACCATATTGGGGGGGATCATCCAATATGAAAGGTGCCTTCTGGTGGAATCTCTCAGGAAGCAAGTATAAGAGCTGCAGGAGGAGATGGGTAAGCTCAGGAGCATCTATGCTAACGAGGAGTTCCTCGGGAGCATTCATCGAGAGATATCAAAGGCCAAGGAGACTGTGTAGCCACAGAGGCCTGATGTTATTACACCATCAGGTAAAAAGGAGTTGGCTCTCCCATAGAGGGGACACTGAAAGCTGATTACTTCTGGCAGCAGGCAGTGCTTTATCCCTGCTCCCAGTCCCACCACTGTGGTAAAGAAGAACCATTATGCAGTCCTGGCAACAAGGGATGATGTGGAAAAGGAGAAGACATGTACCTCCAAGGCTGGGAGGATCAAAACCACAACACCCAGGAAGAAACGTAGGGTAGTGGTGGTTGGGGACTCTGTTCTGAGGGGAACAGAAGCATCCATCTGTCACCATGGTATGGGCATCCTGGGATGTGTGCTGCCTGCCAGGGTCCTGTATCCAAGACTTTATGGAGGGATTGTTGAGAATCATCCAGCCCTCTGATTACTACCCCATGATACTCATCCCTGTGGGCACTAATGATATTGCGAGATGCGACCCTCAGCAGATCAAAAGCAACTACAGGGCTCTGGGAGCACAGGTGAAGGACTTTGGTGTGCAGGTGGTGTTCTCGTCAATCCTTCCAGTCAAGGGTAGGGACGTGGGCAGAGACAGTTGCATCCTGGAGGTGAATGCCTGGCTGCAAAGATGGTGCTGGCAAGAGGGCTTTGGCTTATTTGACCATGGGATGCTGTTCCAGGAAGAAGGACTGCTAGCCAGAGATGGAATCCGCCTATCGAGGAAGGGGAAGAGTATATTGGACATCAACTGTCTAACCTAGCAAGGAGGGGCTTAAAACTAGGTTTGAAAGGGGAAGGTGAACAAAGCCCACAGGTAAGTCAAAATCAGGGAGACCTGGGGGGAGGGTCAGAACGTGGGGGGAACCTGGGCTATAACAGCAGGGATAAAAGACAAACTAGTGAGTAGGAGGGGAATATCAAATCAGTATCTTAAATGTTTATATACTAATATAAGAAGGATGGGAATAAGCAGGAAGAATTCAAAATGCCAGTAGCTGCACACGACTGTGACACAGTTGGCATCACAGAGACTTGGTGGGATAACACACATGACTGGAATATTAATATAGCAGGATATAGCTCACTTAGGGAGGATAGATGAGGGGAAAGGGAGGTGGTGTTGCCTTATATATTAAAAATGTGTATACTTGGACTGCGGTGGAGATGGGTATAGGAGACAGACATATTGAAAGTCTCTGGGTAAAAATAAAAGGAGTTAAAAACAAGGGTGTTGTCATGGTAGGGGTCTACTTCAGGCCACCTAACCAGGAATAGAAGGTGGGTAAGGCTTTTTTACAACAATTAAAAAATCATCCAAGGCACAGGACTTGGTGGCAATGGGGGATTTCAACTGCCCTGACATCTGTTGGGAAAATAAGACTGTAAGGCACAGGTTATCTAAGACGTTCCTGGAATGTATTGGAGACAATTTTTTAATTCAAAAAGTGGAAAAAGCTACTGGGGAGAGGCCATTCTCCACTAGATTTTGACAAACAGAAAGGAAATAAATTGAGAATTTCAATGTGGAAGGTAGCTTAGGTGAAAGTAATCATGAAATGTTGGAGTTCATTATTCTAAGGAATGGTAGGAGAACACCAAAATAAAATGATGGTTTCAAGAAGCCAGACTTTAGTATACTTAGGGAGTTAATAGATAGGATCCCATGGAAAGCATGTCTAAGAGGAAAAACAACTGAAGACAGTCGGCAGTTTTTCAAAGAGACAGAATTAAGGGCACAAGAACAAACTATTCCAATGTGCAGGAAGGATAGGAAGTATGGCAAGAGACCACCCTGGCTTAACCAAGAGATTTTCAATCATCTAAAAATGAAGAAAGTGTCTTACAAAAAGTGGAAACTTGGACAAATCATGAAGGATGACTATAAACAAATAACACGGTTATGTAGGGGAAAAATCGGAAAGGCCAAGGCACAAACTGAGATCAAACTAGCTGAAGGCAGAAAGGGGAACCAACAAAAAAATTAAATATGTTAGAAATAAGAGAGAGACTAAGGGCAGTGTAGGTCCATTACTCAACAAAGAGGGAAAAACAATAACAGAAAATATGGAAATGGCAGAGGAACTAAATGATTTTTTCGTTTCGATCTTCACTGAGAAGGTTGGTGATGACTGGATGCCAGACATAGGGTAGGGCAGTAAAAATGGAATAGGATCAAAAGCTAAAATAGGGAAAGAAGAAGTTAAAAATTACCTAGATGAGTTAGATGTCTTCAGGTCACCAGGGCCTGATGATATGTACCCTAGAATAATCAAGTAGCTGACTGAGGAGATATCTGAGCCATTGGCTACTTTTGAAAAATCATTGAAGACTGGAGAGGTCTCAAAGGACTGGAAAAGAGCAAATATAGTGCCCATCTATAAAAAGGGAAATAAGGACAATCCAGGGAATTACAGATCCACCAGCTTAACCTCTGTACCAGGAAAAATAATGGAACAAATAATTAAGGAATCCATTAGCAAGCATCACCTTCTCATACTGGAAGGGCATAATGAGCGGATACCACAGGGATCAGTTCTAGGTCCAGCTCTGTTCAATATTTTCATCAATGATTTAGATGATGGCATAGAAAGTACACTTTTAAAATTTGCAGATGATACCAAGCTTGGAGAGGTTGCAAGTGTTTTGGAAGATAGGATCACAATTCAAAATTATTTGTACAAACTAGTGAAATGGTCTGAGGTAAACAGAATGAAATTCAGTAAAGACATGTGTAAAGTACTCCACTTAGGAAAGAACAGTCTGTTGCACATATACAAAATGGGCAATGACTGCCTAGGAAAGAGTACTGAAGAAAGGGATCTGGGTGTCATAGTGGACCACAAGCTAAATATAAGTCAACAGTGTAACGCTGTTGCAAAAGAAAGCAAACACCATTCTGGGATGTATTAATAGGAGTACTGTAAGTAAGACACAAGAAGTAATTTTTCCACTCTACTGCACCCTGTTTAGGCCTCAACTGGAGTATTGTGTTCAGTTCTGGGTGCCTTGTTTCAAGAAAGATGTGGATAAATTGGAGAAAGTCCAGAGAAGAGCAACACGAGTGATTAGAGGTCTGGAACACTTCACTTATGAGGGTAGATTGAAAGAGCTGGGTTTGTTTAGTCTAGAAAAGATGAGACTGAGAAGAGTTTGTCAAGAGGAAGAGGGAGAAAACTGTTCTCCTTAACTGCTGATAAGACAAGAAACAATGGACTTAAATTACAGCCAGGGAGATTTAGGTTGGACATTAGAAAAAAATTCCTAACTGTCAGGATGATTAACAACTGGAATAAGTTTCGTAGGCTGGTTGTAGAATCTCCATCATTGGAAGTTTTTAAGAGTGGGTTAGACAAGTACCTGTCAGGGATAGTTTAAGAGGGTACTTGGCCTGCCATGAGTGCAGGACGCTGGCCTTGATGACCTCCCATGGTCCCTTCCAGTTTCTATGATTCTATGACTTCCAGGCTCTCTCATATGTTGACAGGCTGGTAGAATCTTTTTAACTTTTCAGGACCATAAGAACATGGGCTAGTCCATTGTAACTGATTGTGAAGTTAGATGATAGTTAGGTTCCAGGAGGACTAAGCCTGAATATAATCATTCAGTTTTATACATGAACTACGTGCCTAATTCTTCTCCCATCCAAGTAATAAACTAGTATATTCCATTGTCTCCCGTGGAGTTGCTCCTGATTGACGCTTGTGAAGAGAATTAGCCTGTTAGTTTTTTCAAGTCCACAGCTACAAGAGGATGTATCTAATGTATCCCAAAATTCAGAACTCCATTCCCTCAGGTGATAAACTTTTTTTTCAATCCAATGTATAAAAACTCCTTTAATAGTTATTTGCATTTTTAAATTATAGCTGTGTACCTCAGTTATAATCAGAAAATTAGTCCTTTCCAAAAATCTATCTTGCATAACCTAACATTTTATGGCTATCTCTTCCTCTGTCATCACAACAGTGCCTGTGTTCTTCTATGGTAAATATACCCTTAGAAGACGTGACTCTTTCGTAGTTGGCTGGCAGAAAAGATGAATTCTTTGTGTCCCCAGTCCACCCACATTCCAAAGCCAGTTTCCTTCAAGATCAGATCAGAGGTACCTGCTTAAAATTCAGGCTTCGGGCAAAGAGAACTGAGGATATCAGGTCTGAATCACTTCCTTTCCTCTACAAAGCCAATTAAATCAGATTCCTGAGTGTCTGAGGTCAGAGAATGATTAGGAAAGCAAGTAGCAATCATTCTAGTCATACCAAGGGCCATTTTAACACAAACTAACACAGAGTGGACTGATTACCCCTGTACTTACAATCACAGGAGACTCACCCTGCAGGGAGGGCAGGGGATGCTCCCCGTAACACTCTCCTTAAATTCCAGAAGTATAGCCATGGTAGTCTAAAAACAACAAGAGTCCTGTGGCAACTTAAAGACTAACAGATTTTTCTGGACATAAGCTTTTATGGGCTCCAACCCACTTTGTCAGATGCATGAGGCAGAAACTACAGTTGAGAGGTACATATACACATGCTAGGATGGAGGATGGCAAGTGTTAGCAAAGTCACTTCAAAGGGCAGATGGGGCCCATTCACACCAGTTGATTAAAGGGAGAGAATATGTGAACAGGGACAATCACTTTTTGTAATGTGCTACCATCCCAAGTCCCTCTTCAGACCCAGACTGATCATGTCAAGCTTACAAATCAGCTCCAGTTCTGCAGTTTCATGCTGAAGTCAGTTTTTGAGGGTTTTTTTGTTGAAGTATGGCAACTTTCAAGTCTGCTACTGAGTATTCAGGGACATTGAAGTTCTTTCCTACTGGTTTATGGATCTTTCCATTTTTTATGTCCAATTTGTGTCCGTTTATCCTTTTGTGCAAGAATAGTCCTGTCTGCCCAAAGTGCATGGCAGAGGGGCATTGCTGGCACATGATGACATATACCACATTAGTGAATGTCCAGGTGAGTAAGACCCTGATGGCGTAGCTGATGTGGTTGGGACCTGCGATGGTGTCACTGGAGTCGATGTGCGGGTGGAGTTGGCAGTGGGGTTTGTTGCAGGGATAGGTTCCTGGGTTAGTGTTCTTGTTCTATGGTATTCGGTTGATCCTTCAAGCTTCCATGCATGAAATGCCACTTGATCCATTGTCTATAGCCAAGTCCTAAGATGTAACTGCATTTGCTCCACTCTCTCAGACAGAGACAAACACCTTCAGGATCTCTATCGAGCACTATTGAAACTACCATACCCACAAGGGGAAGTGAAGAAGCAGATTGACAGAGCCAGACAGGTACCCAGAAGTCAACTACTACAGGAGAAACCCAAGAGAAAAAATAACAGAACACCACTGGTCATCATCTACAACTTCAAGTCAAACCTCTACAGCACATCAAGGACCTACAGTCTATTCTACAAGATGATCCCTCACTCTCTCAGGCCTTAGGTGGCAGACCTCTCTTCTCTTACAGACAGTCCCCCAACCTTAAACAGATACTCACCAGCAACTACAGACCAAACAACAGAAACACTAAAGGAGGCACCTACCCCTGCAACCAACCTTGCTGCCAACTTTGCCCACACAGCCATATAAAAAACATCATCAGAGGACCTAATCAAGCCAGCTACTCAATCAAGGGCTCATTCACCTGCTCATCCACCAATGTGATTTATGCCATCACACACCAGAAATGTCCTCCTGTCTTATACATTTTGACTAACAGGATAGTTTCTGTGCAAAAGAATAAATGGACACAAATCCGACATCAGAGATGACAACATTCAGAAACCAATAAGTGAACACTTCAATCTTCCTGATGAGTCTGCCAATCATCTGTTAATAGCTGCACTTAGACAAATAGACAGCAAATCAAAGCTTCAAAGAGAAACTGCAGAATTGGAATTCATATGCAGATTTGACAGCATCAATTTAAGATTAAATAGATACTACAGGTTTTTTCCAATTACAACAGCTAATTTTGCTTTCCTTCCCTACCCCCTACCCTCCTCCTATATTCCATTCCCCACTTTCTGAATCCAGACAGTTGCATTGATTTGCTGTTAGTCTCACCTGATCCTATGACTTACACTTACTTCCCTGACTCTATTTTCCTTCCATTCATCTGTACTTCTCCATCTTCAAGCATCTGACGAACTGGGATTTTCTCCCATGAAAGCTCATGTGATAATAAATTTTGTCAGTCTTTAAAAGTGCCGCTAGACTCCTTGTTTGTTTTACCCTCCTCAGAATTACCCATTGGAGGAACAATGCTAATGAATGGAGAGGTTCTAAGTCTCTGGTTGTTCTCCTTCCCCTGCCATCAGCACCCACTCTTAGGGTTGATGCACAGATAACATCTAACCAAGGGAGATGGCAAGCTATTTGGAGACTATGCTTTTCTGTGCAGCAGCAGTCATGTACTCAAGGTGAACCCAAAGTTCTTCACAGTTGTGATGAAAGTACCACTGAAACAGGCTTCCTTGTGAGATGTCAAACAGTTCTAGTCTTGGTCAGGGCAGCACTCAGCAGAGACAACATGGAAATGAAAGTGGCTATCCTAACATTTCAGGGAAAACTCTGCTTGAATTTGGTTCTAAAATTGCTGAAGGCTAAGAAGAGAGAATAGTATTGTTGGCTGCACAAGACACTCAGACACATAGAAGGCCAAATACTTATTTGGACCTAAAGCTGGATGTGAACCCTTTGCAAAAGATAGTGACAAGCACAGAGACTGAAAGTAACTTGACTACAAGTATGCTAGGGGTGTAAAGACTGCAAGATCAGGTTCTAAATTCAGGGCCATCCCTAAGGGTGGTGCAGGGCCCCGGGCAAATCGCCCCTGCAGGGCCCCCACACTCAGAGGGTGGGGCCAGCTGGCCTAGGGGAGGGGTAGGCCTCTGCACTGGCCCGCCCAGGCTGGGGAACAGGCGAGCTGGCAAAAAGTGGCGGCCCAGTACAGTGATGCTGGTCTCCCCCCTGCTGCTTTCCGCTGTGTGCTGGAGCACACAGTATTGTTGGCTGCACGAGACACTCAGACACATACAAGGCCAAATACTTATTTGGACCTAAAGCTGGATGTGGGGTGGTGTTTGGATGGCCCCTTTTCTTGAGACACTGACAGAAAATAACAATACCAATTTTCATGTACACTAAAGGTATATCTACACTTAAACTTTAAATTGAAGTGATGATGATTAATTTGATTTAAAGTAGTGCATGCCTATACTAGCTTTCTTTATTTTGAAATGAGTGGCTCTCTCATTTTGAAATAAGGAACGGTCATTTCAAAATAATAAAACCTTGCTTTATATCAAAATAATGGTTAAATCAAAATGATTATTTCAAAATAATGTGGTGTAACTGTGTTACTTCAATTTAACTGTTATTTCGACTTAACACTGTTTGCCCTTCTTCCCAGGGTGCCTTCCTCTTTCTATATATTGGGTGGGGGCATGGCCCTTCTTGGGGGGCCATTTTGTCACACCTCCCATGGTGCCCCTCTCCTAAATCGAACTAGCAAGTCCTGTCCATGGACATGCTAGTTTGATTTGGGTTTCTAGTGGGACATGTTAAATTGAGTTAACTTAAATCAAGCTAATGATTTTTATTTTGATTCAACTGGATCCATTTTAGTTAAATTGATTTAACACTCGAAGTGTATACATAGGCTAAGTTCTCACAGACCTGCCTTAGCAAAGAGGCCTGAAAGTGGGAATCCTTTTCCTTTACAATCATGTAGCAGCCTTGATATAAATGAGAACCGGGCCCCATAGACTTCCAATGTGTATTTTTAGAGAGACAAGATAGGCGATGTCATATCTTTTATTGACTTGACTTCTGTGGGCGGAAGGGACCAACAGAGCTTGCAAGAGATCTTCTTCAGTGCAGAGAAGATAACTAGAGACTCCAAGCTAGAAAGCTGGGACAGATTAACCATAAGGAGCTCTCACATGCTGTCGGAGACAACTTAAAATGAAGTGGGCGGTTAAGGCTTAGCAGGCTGTGGGGTATGCTACAAATTGTTGCAATAAGCCAGTGTAATAAAACCAGTGTTGGTTCAGTTCATGTTTTTTAGTGTATAGTAAAGTAATGAATTATACTGCACAGAATGCATATTTTTCATTCTAACAGTATTACAGATAAACAGGACTGACGACACTACAAATGGTTTTCTTTCTTTTGTGTTTGTCATACTCTTGAAATACCAAAGGAAAGGAATACAGCAGCACTGAGGAAGCCTAGGTTGATTTACAATAAATATACATGTTGGACCAGATCCTCAGCTGCTGTAAGTGAGCCCTGCTTTCATTAATTGTAGTGGAGCTCAGTGGATGTACACCATTTGGAGTCTAGCGCCAGGTGTTTTTTTAACACCACTCACAGTTTGTAGAACTTTAAAAATCCACAGGGAAGGTTGTTTTTAAAAAAGTGAATTATTGAACTCTCAGCATCCTCAGTATAACTGTGAAGGACTAAGCAATGTATAACTGTGCTGCTTAACTTTGGGAGTGAGAAATAATTTCCTCACCAGCAAATTTATGTACTAATATTATTGTATTTTTACTGACAGTACAAGAAGAATCCAAACTAAACAGTGCCTAATGTTTTTTCCTGCAATCAGCTAGAATTTGTGCCTTGATAACTAGAGAAACACAAATATATTGTACCAAATGCAGTCATTTTCCAATCTACTTTACTGCAGTAGTTTGTAATCTTTGATTACCGCTCTTAGAAATACGTAAGCAGAAGAGCGTGTGTATTTATTGGCCTGTTGGGATTCTTGTGCTTAAATAGTACCAAGCAAAGTAATAGTTTTGGCACGCACCCACCTCCCTATATATTTGGGATCAAGAGTAATTGATAGATAAAAGATGATATTCTCATTTGTACCAGGCTCATGCAAATCAAGAATAACTCCAGTAAAATCAATTGTTATGCTGTAAAAATTCTATGACATCAGAGGCAGGCTCATATCTAAGTGAGGAATAGAATGGTCATGTTTTTAGTTTTCTGAGTTTATTCTCCCCTTTCATAGATTTTCATCACAGTCTTTGAGTATGTCCACATGCAAGTTTTAAATCGAAATAATTCTGGTTATTTCAATTTAAAAATCTTTAGTCCACACAAAGTTTCTTTATTTTGAAATAAGGAAAACCATTTCAACATAATAAAACCTAGTTTTACATGAAAATGAGGGTTATCTTGAAACTGTGGTTTTGAAATAATCCACTGTGGCTGTGTTATATCGATATGACCCACATATCGATATAACACTTTGACCTTCCTCCCAGGACACATGGCACCCTGGGAGGAAGTCCCCCACACCAGCACCCTGGCCAGGGAGGGAGGGGAGGTGCAGGGGGGGCACAGGCACCCTCGGCTTCCCCACAGCTGGCCAGGTGGCGGGGCAGGCAGACCCATGTCCCCAGCTTCCACCTGCAGCAGGCTGGGCCTGCCGCCTGGCCAGCTGCAGGGGGAAGCCTGGCACGCGGGTCTGCCTGCGCCAGCTGCCCGGCCAGCTGCGGGGAAGCCAAGTGAACCAAGCTCCCTGCCCCCATGACCTGGCCAGCTGCACAGGGAAGCTGGGTGCACCAGCCTCCCTGCCCCTGCTGCCCGCCAGGTGAGAGGGAAGCCGAGCATGCAGGACTCCCTTCTCTGTGCTCCTGGCAGTTGCGGAGGGTAGGGGGAAGCCTGGCGCACCGGCTTCCCTGCCCCTGCCACCGGCTAGGCGCGGGGGTAGCCAGACGTGCAGGACTCCTTTCCCTGCTTGCCCGGCAGTAGTGGGGGTGGAAGCCCAGCATGCTGGCTTTCCTGGCCCCCCACCGCCTGGCCACCTGCGGGGAAGGTGGGCACGTAGGACTCCTTTTCCTGTGCGCCTGGCAGCTGCACCCGGAGGGATCCTGCTCCTCGGCCTGAGCTCCTTTACCAGCCTCGCAGCCAGTGGCAGGCGGGCACCAGGCGTTCCTTCCCCCACCAGCCTGCAAGGGGGGGATGCAGGGCACGTGGGGATCCCTCCCCTGCCACCCAACCAGCAGTGGGGTATGCAGGGTGCCCAGCAGTCCCTTCCCTTCCCCCCCTAGCCAGCAGCCGGGGATGCAGGGTGCAGGGAGATCCCTGCCCTGAGGGCTTTTTTCTTTTATCTGACGCTCCAGGTGAGAACCAGGCAGGGGATTGGGTGGCAACATGGCCCTGCCAGGTGGCCATGTTGCCACACCTCCCAAGGTGCGCCTCTCCCAAATCAAACTAGCAAGTCCTGTGTCTGGACACGCTAGTTCAGTCTGGGTTTAATTGGTGTAGACCTGTTAAATTGATCTTACTTAAATTGATTTTAAGTATTTTTAGATCGATTTGGTTAAATCGATTCAAGTAAAATCAATTTAACTGACTGTATGTGGACATAGTCTTTGTGTCTAATACTCTTTTGGATTCTTTAAAGTGATTAATTTATGATACTGTTCAGTCCTTTTTAAGTCATGGGAGAGTTGCAGTGAAATCATTTTGGCCTGCTAATTCTCTAGTAATCAGTATTGACATGACATTATTCTCACTTTGTTAACTCAAATCACAACAGGATTTCTATAACACATTTTGCCCTACTATAAGCTGATGTGACTATGGAGTTCAGTCATATTTCACTGTCTCCTACAGTCCATTTTGGCTCAGCATCTTCAGAAATCTGTTGTAGCATTATAGTCCATACTGTAATGAATTAGTAAAGACATCATATAAGGAGCCCAATAGACTTTGAATGAAATTGTTCTTCCTCCTGCTGTTTTAACCTTATTTTGAAACTCAGTTACTGTACTAGTACACTGGAATCACCATAACAAACAAGGAGTCCTATGGCACTTCTAAGGACTAAGAAACTTATTTATTGCATGAGCTTTCATGGGAGGAAATCCCACTTTATCAGATGCTCTGAAGGAGAACTTACAGAATGGAAGGAAAATAAATGCAGAGGAGTGTAAGTGATAGGATCAGGTCAGACTGCTACAGCAAATCAATCCCAGTATTTTATCAAGACATCAAAGTGCATGAAGCCAGGGGGAGATAAAAATAACCCATACTTTTAAAGCTACAATATAACACATTCTCTTTTGGAAATTTATATTTTTGCCACTTCACAAAACAGACAGAGAAACTGAAACTATTTTATGAATATGTATTGAGACAGATGAATTAAATAGAATGGGCCCTATTCTCCTTTTCCCTGCACTTTTTTTCCCCACGATTTGCACCACAATAAAGTGAATGTAAACTGCTTCCATATCCAAATTTGCCTGGGTGTAAATGATGACACGCATGTACAGCAATGGAGCTCGAATCCAATGCATTGACTCCATTCCAGTTATACAGGAACAGGCAACTAAAGCCCTGAAATGAGAGAGTCTCTCAGGTTAGAATTTAGTTGTACCTCATAAAATAAGACAGTTCTTTATTTGGTTTTCAAGGATTAAGAACGAATTGGTAATTCATGGCAAGCTCTTCTAAGTTTGATGTTAGGAAGAGAATGCAAGGAATCCAAGATGATAAATTTCAGTGACCTTCCAGCCAAGTCGTCTTTGTACAAAACATAAACTCTGACACATGACAAACTTGCTAGTTTGTTTTTTACTTGTGTAAGGAAAAAGACAACTAAGAACTGAGTTAATCCAAAAGGCAAAATGAACCAGGTATAATATCATGCCAATGTTTTTTTGGATTTTAATTAGGCCTCAAGCTGTGAGGTAAGCAGAATTAGAGTGGTGAGCCTGGATGAGAGTCCTGAAAGGAACATGTGCACTGCAGAATATGATGCTGGTAGTTTAGCAGCTGATGTTCCCATCATGGTATTTATGATCACTGTTCAGCTGAAGAGTCCACCTTTTCAGAGGAGATGAGGAAAAAAAAAAAAAGGCCTTGACTATAGTACTTGAGTGCATTTATCTTCTCACGGCACTTGCCATTAGGGGAGTGCTGTTGATCGTGGTGGTCTATCCCATTGCCAATGTGAATAATTGGATTCTACCTCCCTTATAGTCCTCCTGTCATTTCAGCTAGATATAATGTTTTTCACCTTAAACTGTTGTGTAGTGTTGCTTTGAGCTGTTAAAGCAATTCCAACCCCATGTAGAGGGAATGGCTGACAGGAGGGATCCCTTGATGATTACCCATTCTGTTGATTCCCTCTGAAGTACCTGGTATTGGATACTGTCAGAAGATGGGATGATGGTGTAAGCAAGCTGGTTCAGGTCCCCGGCCCCTTGTAGGGCAGGACAGCCAAGTCTTTAGCCCCTTGGCAGGGCAACAGTTTTACTGTCACAGGCCCCCTATGGGGCCAGACACCCAGTCTCTAGCCCCTTGGTAGGGCAGAAAGATTCACAGTCTCAATCTCAGTCTCTCTGGTGAGGGGAAAATACAGTGCTGCCTCTCGGGGTTATGACCTGAGAGGGGGCGTAGGGGCAGGGATAGGAATCAACGAAGGCATTGGGTCACACAGCTCCACTGTGTCCCAGCCAAGGTCCCCAATAGGGGCTGAGGCCTCTGGGCTGGGGTCAGCGGAGTCGTGGCCACAACACGCCACCCCTGGGGTGTGCGTTCTGGGGCCTGGAGCCGTGGTGCAGGAGTCAGCGGGGTCCGATCTGCAACACACCGACCCCAAGGTGGGCCCTGTGGGGCCTGAGGCCTTGGTGCAGGGGTCAGTGGGGTCCAGGCTGCAACACGCTGCCCCCAAAGTGTGGCTCCCCGTCAAGGGTTGAGACCTGCACTCCCCTGAGCCAACCTGGCCTCGTGCTCCCGCCGTACCTCGTCCGTCAGTTCTTCAGGGTAATCACCCAGGGGGAGATTATAAAACCCCTCCATCTCATCAGGCAGTGGCAGGTCAGGGAGTCCACCAAGTTCCTCCGCAGATGTTAATTCTTCTAAGTCACATGAGGTGGGTAGCAGCTCAGGGTCCTCAGCAGCCAAGGGCAGCTCCTCCAAGTCACAGGGGGGATGCAGCGCTTCGGGGTCCCTGGTGGGGAATGGCCTGGGAGCACCCAAATGCCTTTCTGCCAATGACTCCCTCTGTGGGCCTGTAGTGGCCCGGTCCCCGGCCACAGGCGGCCCCCGCCAAACATCTGGGCCTGGGTCTGATGGCCAGAGCCCAGCTTCCCCACAGGGCAGCCCAGGGTCAGGAGACAGCAGAGGCACATCCTTCCCCTTCAGCAGCTGGTGCTGGATTGAGCTGGCTGCCTTCCCTTTTATACTTCCTGCCCCGCCCCTCTGCTTCCGGCCTGATTGACAGGCCAGTTCTGGCTCTGCCCCCCGGCAGACAGGGAGAACCCTCTGGCCTTTCTCCAAGGAGGGCCGTGCCTTCCTGCTACAGCTGGGCGAGATGGAGCATTGATCTGACCCAGTACATCTGGTCTTATAGAATCATAG
>ML682007.1:29080229-29121607 GCA_007922195.1 Podocnemis expansa
ACTTGTAGAACCCCTTCCTGTTACCCTTCACATCCCTTGCTAGTCGCTTGTTCTTTTATGTGCTTGTTCTTTTGGTTGTGTTTCAGTGGTGGGCACTTAGTAAAATCTGGAAACCACTTGAGTGCCAAGGTCAATGAAAGGTATTAGAAATGCATGCACTTTCTCATGATGTCAGATTTTTACACAAAAAACTGACAATATTAGTACATACTGATTTTCTGGAAATGCTCCATTCAGACAGTTCATTTTTGCACAACTTGATTCTCCGTACATGATTTCTGTGGCTATATCTATATTAGCCAATTACTACGGTCTACACTAGGCTTTACCTAGTTCAAACTCAGAAATTTCTAAGCAAACTTTAACCCGTGATTAGTTCAAGCTAACCAGACTAAGGAAGTCTAAACTAAGCTTTGTGATCTAGACATAGGGCTTGGGTTCATTTTGGTGCCTCACTGAAAATACTTGCCACATTGCTGCTGACAGGAGCACCATGAGAACAGCCCAGCAAACCTTGCCTTAGTTCCCAAATGCTGATTTCATCTGTTTCATACAGCAAGTAGGTTAGCACTGCAGAAATTCAAGCTCAGATCTACCCTTCAGAGCATTTGAAACAAGTAGGCAAGTGAGGCACTAAGGTGATGAGCCACTCACCTTCCATCTCTCCAGGCTCAGGACTCATTTATCTCCCATCAAAATTCACTCTTCTCCTCTGCTATTGAAAATCATCCACTGCTAGCTCATATATCCTATGTTTTTCATTATCCTTTATTCTGGTTATTCCAACGCTTGATTTTTTTTAATGATGCACACAATCACCTCTGCCTAGCTGTATGGTGGTAAAATAGCTGTCATTGCTTCTCGGAGAGACATGATATCCACTCTATTGTGGTGTGGTTTCCTAAACCTGCTGAGAACTCTCACATCTCTGCCCCATACAGGGCAAACTCTCCCTGCTCCCCAAGCTAGTCCCAAATCAGGACTGCCTGAGGCTGACAGCAGGCTAGATTCAGTCCTGCTCAATGCAGGAGCAAGAAGGAGCAATCAGAGGGCTAGTTACAGCTCTCTGATTTCCACAGCCTTGGTTCAGCACAAGTTGACCACTGGAATGTGGTATCATAGTGTGGCATTGGCATATAAAACAGAAGTTGCTTGCACTCTGTCCTGATCTGTCTCTTCTTTCTCTGAATGTGCCCTTTATGTGGTAGACTGAACAGCTGGTGCAGTAACAAGCTCTACTGACTTTGCAAGAGCAGTGAATAACCCTGTGTCCAAGGAGTTCTTCATTGGGTGAGTTATGGTCTGAATCAAGCCCCTTTGTACCACCTGAGCAGTATTAATGGGCAAGGCAGGGTAATACAACATATGGGCCACAGTGCGCTAGCTGATTTGGATCTCAACAGCAAAATAGGAAATTTCAAGAGTTTGGGGCTGTTTTAGTTTGGTATTATGGCATAAAGGACAACTCTGACATTTGGATCCAAATTTCAAGCCACAGGAAGAAAACACCTGGCTTTAAAGCCTGTTCTCAGTTGCTTTCACTGGCCTAAATCCAGGGTAACTCCACTGACCTACACAGAGTTATTCCAGATCTACATGTAACTGGATGCAGAGCTTGGCCCATCGAGGCAGGATATTTCCTTGCCAGGATCTGAATGAAAGTGCTCATATGCTCAGCCATTTTTATATTCTCATTTTGAATGGTTCAGTGGGTTTAATTTTACAGTATCATGTTTCCAGCTCGCGTTCAGCATAGCCAAGTAATGAGACTGTCTTAGCAACCACGGTGTGTGCAGATCAGCTAAATCCTGCAGTTTGTTCTTGTTAGAAGATACATTACGGAGTGTGGCAATCAACCATCCATCTGCTTTAGTGAAGCTTTTTAACTGACCCATTGCTTCGTTCAGGCAGCTTAAGCTTGGAGAGGGGCTGCAGTCAGATGAAAACCAGTTGATCATCATGTTGTTCATTTTCAGAAATACACAGATCTGAGGAACTGTACAGCTGAAAGCCAAGCCTCAGTCCCACACCCAGAAAAGTCAACAAAACTAATTTAAAATGGAATGATCTCACTCTGCTCCAAACCCTAATTTACCTGCCACTGTTTTATTAATGATGATAAGTTTATCACAGATATGACCTAATGGACTATAGAGACCACAACGTTTTTGTAAGCAACACTTGGGGTCCAGGCATGTTACAGGCTGAAGCCCACCTGTGAGGAAAGGGGATCAGATGACTCCAGTTAGGAAACGTTCAAAACCTTTCCTATTTAATAAAGGTTTTCCCATTATAACCAGAGTACCATTCACATCAAGCCTATCCATGTGCCTTGCTTAAAAATTGATGCCCAATTTTCTGTGGGAGAAATGGTATAAAATCCAAAGTCTCCATGAAGTCCAGAGGCAACCTGCGTGTTCCCAGTCTATTTTATGTGAAAGGCATTTTTCAAATACTGTGGTGATAGCCATCAGGACAGAATCCCAGAGGAGAGAGAGAGAGAGAACGGTCACAGGGGGCCATGTGTGTTGAGAGTGCTAAACAACTTGCTGGATCAGACCCCGATGTTAAGACTATAGAGGAAATCTTTAATTCTTGTCCCCCCATAAACTCCTGAAGGATCGTACCTATAAGGTGATGCAAACACCTGTGTTTACCTTATTGTAAATCTGCATACCTTTTCTTTCTGCTTCACAGATGATCATATATCACAGCCAACATTGAAATCAACTCTGGAAATGTACTGCAGCAATTTTGTCCTCATCAGTACGTGGCTCTTTCTTCTAACTGAAAGGTAAGTTTCCTGACAAGAAGATTGTCTGAAGTTTAGTTGATACAAATGCTGTGGGAAGGAAGGAAAATGGGCCAGGGTCTAGACACCAACCCTTCCAAAGAAGGATCCACCAGAGAGAGTTCATTGTACCATCTCAAAAGACACAGCCTTTAGGGACGTGCTGCCCCTTGTCTACAGCTGTCAGTCCGTCCCTTGGTAGATTACTGCTTTGTGAAACTTCCATCAGAGAATCTGGAACCACATGAAACTCTCTGAATTCTGAGTTTAGTTATAGTGTAAAGATCTGTGACCTTGTCAAGTCAACGTGTGCCTGAGAATGTTCATGCCTTTGCTCCTGAAACAAAGTGAAGCTGAATGGTTCTGAGCTTTGCTTTGGGTTCTGTGCATACTTTCAGATCCAAATCCTACAGTGAAATTCCAGGGGTATGGAACCCATGTAAATGAGAACTAAAGAAAAATGTTACAGAAACCTTCTATGTTTCATGCTGTATACCCTTTGCTGCCATTTGGTATTGGTTGGAGGATGAAACTAACTTTTAGTTTGAACTAGCCACGCTTTTTAGGTTCAAACTAACTTTTTAGTTCAAACTAAAAAAATGTGCTTAATTCAAACTAACTGCTAGTTCAACCTCATTTAGTTCAAACTAGCATGTCTACATTGGGCTAGTTTGAACTAAAAAGGCAAATTAGTTTGAATTAAGCAGTAGTTCCGACTAATCAGTCGAACTAACTTGTTCAAACTAAGCTAGAATTGTTTAGTTTGAACTAGGCAAAGCCTAGTGTAGACAGGGTTCAAATTAGTTTGGGCTAAGCTTGCTTAGTCTGAACTAATTTGCTAGTGTAGACATAGCCTAAAAGTGCCCCAGGACTCCTTGGGTATATCTACTCTGAAGGTTTAAGTAGATTTAACCAGGCATACGTCGACTTAAGCAACTCTAGGGCCACATTTGGAGTTGATTAAGTTGACTTAAGTACTTGCTTAAGTCAACTTAATAACTCTCATCCTTAAAGTCGACTTTAAGGGTTAAGTTGACTTTATTAAGTCAACTTAACAGGACAATCATTTAAGTCGACTTAATAAAGTCAACTTAAGCCAGGGGACCCTTGGGCAGGTTTCTGGTCTAACTACAGAATGCTAATTTGCATATAACTAGCCAAGTTAGGTCTGAGCCAAGATGCTGAATCTGAACATCACTGGGCTGAGAAAAAGCTTGGCATTATACTTAGGAGCTCAGACCCACTTGCGATCTCAGGCTACGCAGCTGCAGAACCAAACACAGCAGTTTGATTTTATTTGCTTTTAAAAACCTTTGGCTCAGGCTGCGAATGTGTAGTATTGGCTGTTCTCTGCCCCGTCTAACCCATTTCACACAGAGGATGAGGGCAGGATTCCTTCCTCTACTGATGGCGTTTGCTACAGAGATGCTCTGACATTAAAGGAGCACCCTTAAACAATACCAAGTGAGGTGCAAAACACTTCTTAGAGATTAGTAACCACTGAGGAGGAGCTGAAGGCCCAAAGTATAGCTCATGGCTAATTAGGAGAGAGATGAATGTACTAACATGTGGGTTTTGTAATGAGAGGATGCAGGTTTATATCTGCTAGCACATCCATTTTGTAATGAACAATGTCATTTCACTGTTCCAGACTGGCCATTTTCAGAGACTTCAAAATCTCCTTGATTTCCAAGTTGCCTAACTCTGTGTTCCATATGATTGCAAAGGACCTCGCTTATGTTCCTTGGCCCTCATCGGTAAACTTTTGCCACACATCTGGCTCCCCTTGAGTTTGCAAGAGTGGAACAGCCTGTCCCAAATGATTTATGAACAAAACAGGAGGAGGAGGAAAGATCTGTGGGGGCAGAAGGGCTTCTGATAAAATCTCAGGCACTAACCCAGTCCAAATTAGGTGGCTAAGATAGCTAGGGAGGGCCCAATCCTCTGATAGATAGACCTGTAGATGACACAAACAGATTGCTTGATTCTTCTTCAGTATTGTCTTCTAACTGTAGAATGGCTTTATACTCTCACCCACCAGCGTAGTGTCTGAGCACTTTCTATGTAAAATCGAAGTCCCTAGTGACCTGATGGAGTCTCTGGCACTTTTCCTCCCTGGAGACAGAACTCTGCTTGTGGTTCGGTGTTGTGTTATGTTTTTGAAGGGGTCAGGGTGATGGAGAGTATTACCTCATTCTGGCAAGCCAACAAAGGGGTTAAGAGTAAGAGTAGGCACCTCTCCAACCACAGCTGGATTGGCTGATCAGCAACACTTGGATAAGAGGCTGTAATCCAGCCAGACAGGGTGGCTGCCAGTGAAGTTAGAGACTTCCCTGCATCATCAGAAAACGAGGAAGAAGTCACCAAAGGAGCTGGAGTAGGACCAGAAACACCTGGGCGGGGGGGATGACTAGAGGCAGCACCTCAACTGAAGTGAGTACTCCACACCACAAGCTAGTAGACTCAGCTCACTGGGGTGCTGCCTCCAGGCCCCAGAGAAAGACAACATGAGGATTGTGGAAACTGAACTCAAAGACTAGGAGAGCAAGGTCTTAAAGGGCTAATGCATATCTGATGAAGTTGAGGACAGGCTAGAGATCTGAGCTCCTTCACAGATCAGAAGGTGGGAGAGAAGTGAGGTATAGGAGGGGTGCCACTGCTGTGTATGTCATCATTATGCAGGAAAGGCCCTCTTCATCAGTTTGTCATAGAAATGAGAGATTGTCTCTTCTCCCTCTGACTAAGTCCCTGGATCCAGATCTGGGCTCAAATGTGGTTTGTCAATTCCAGACAGTCCACCTTGGAGGAGGATCTGAATCCAAACACCCTGAATATGAGAAACAAGGACTTTTGTGGCACTTAAAGACTAACAGATTTATTTATCACATGAGCTTTTGTGAGAGAAAAATCCCACTTCATCAGACACTTTGAAGAAGGGGAACTTACAGAACGGGATGAAAATAAATGCAGGGGAGTGTAAGACATGGGATTTTTCTCTCACGAAAGCTCATGCGATAAATAAATCGGTTAGACTCTTTGCTATTTTTGCTTTACTAGACTAACATGGCTGCCCCTTTGGAACCTGAACATGAGGAAGCTTTTACCCAAATCTAGAGTCTTGAGTTAAGTTTGGATCCAAAGCCAGAGACCAGACCCATTGGCTGTGTTCAGACAAGAGTTGTATTTTGAACCAACAGCCGTTGTTTCGAAATAAAATTTCTTATGTCCAGACAATGTTCTGTTATTTCGAAACAGTAAAACCTCGCGTGAAATCAAAATAGCCGTTGTTTCGAAATGGTTGTTTCAAAACAATGTCGTTCGGACGTGTTATTTCAAAATAACCATTATTTTGAAATAACACTTTTGCCCTTCTCCTTCCCAGGGTGCCTTCCTTTTAACTTTTATTGGGTGGGGGCATGGCCCAGGGAGGGGGCCATGTTGCCACACCTCCCATGGTGCCCCTCTCCTAAAGCGAAATAGCAAGTCCTGTCTTTGGACATGCTATTTCACTTTGAGCTTTTCCCTTAATTCGAATTAACTTATTTCAAAATAAGGACTTTATTTCGAAATAACTCATTTCAAAATAACTCATTTCAAAATAACAGTTTATGTGTGAACATAGCCATTATGTTGGTTCTGGTCTATTTTAACCTACTGCCTAAGCTGGTCAGAGACATTTAAAAAGGGCCAAAACCCAAAGCAGTCTAATTTAGCCAATGTTCCTCTTCTGTATAAGAAGCAGTGGTGTCTAAGCATCACTAATGTAATCAGAGAGCATGGCTTTATTTGGCAGGGCTCGTGCAGTCACAGCTACCGAATTTCACTAAGGCTATGTTCACACATAAACTGTTATTTTGAAGTAAGTTAATTCAAATTAAGAAAATGTTAATTTGAATTAAGGAAAAGCCTGCTTTTGAAACGGCTGTTATTTCAAAATGGTTATTTTGAAATAAGGCCATTCGGACATGTTGTTTCAAAACAGTTGTTTCGAAACAGTGGTGTTTCGTAACAATGTGTCCGAACACCATTGTTCCAAAACAACCGTTTCAAAACAACAGCTATTTTGATTTCCTGCTAGGTTTTACTGTTTCGGAATAACGGCCGTTATTTTGAAATAACAGGACCCATTGTTTCGAAATAACAGTACGTCATGTCGACATAAGAATTTTTATTTTGAAATAACAGGTGTTGTTTCGAAATAAAACTCTCGTCTGAACACAGCCTAATATCCTCCCATCTTTTCTTCAGCTGACAGGCTGATGCTTAGTGGCACAGTCCCTGGGAGTATGTTAGCCTGGAACCCCATGCTCTCTGCTGATATCCCACCGAGCACTGTGAAGGGACATGCCTGCCCTGTAGCACTCCCTGCTGGCCAAGAGGGGCTCTGCAGCACTCTGTGTCAGTTTCCCCTTCTGCCTGAGGTCCTTTAAAGTCCACACAGGCCTGATATTCCCTCCATAATCTTTCAAATAGACATCAAAACCTATAACCTTCACCTTAGCTTCAGCTGTGCTCAGGCCTTCCTTTCTGAAAGGTTGTCCTCTCTTGAAAATGTACTTCTTTTCCCCTATTGCAAAGGCTAGCACAGACCCACCACTGTTAGGGTCTGTCTTTCTGCTCTCCCACCATGTTTTGTCTCTTCTTGGCCTTCTCCACTGGTGTCTTCCCATCCCTGCTCACTCAGGGCCCTGCAGGAACCATCTCACTCTCTGCCAACATCTCCCAACCATCTGTAACACTCTACCCCCTTGTAAGGCCAAGTCCAGTTAGGCAGCAAGTGATCAGTCCAAGTGCACTGGACCAAATGGCCTTTTAAATGGGTTGATCACTGTGTGGCAAGCACAAAGACCAATTCAGGGTCTCTGTCCTGGTTTTCAGAGTCTTTCATTGGAGTAGCCCTGGCTGCTGTTAAGATTGTCTCTCTCCATCCAGCCAGGGCCTTCTTTGAAGGCCTCATTGCACTGGAATGAGGAGACTGGCAGCCAGCAAGGTGAGGCTGACATTGGGGCTGGGAGACGCTTCCCAAGACACTAAATCTCACTCTCAGCCCTGACCTCACTGCATTCAGGGTTAAATGTAGCCTTCCTTGACTGAACTCTGCTTGTGCAGGAAGGAGGAGACAGGCACCCTCCTGTTACTGAAAGGGGATAGCTCCAGTTATTTTTGTAGCTTGGATTGCAAGCTTTTTGAGGCAGGACTCATTTTTTGTTCTGTGCTTGTACATGGGGCAGCTATTCCAAGATGGGCGCTCTCTAGCCACTGCCCCCGCACCAATAATAGCTGTGGGAAGCACTCCACTTCTCTGGTGACAGACAGTGATACAAGACCCTGCTGAGGTATTCAGTGGGGAAGTTGCAAACAAAATCCAGCTGCCAACATGTGACTGTTTCTAGGCACATGTGGAGTTTTCTCCATAAGCACCTTGTACAGGCAGCCACACCCCTTTGACATCACTGTAAAACACCCCAGACTTTGGGATCGTCTGTTTGATGTATTTATGAACCATTTGCCCACAATTCCCAACCTTCCCCCCAACACACACACATAAATTACACAGCAGAATCAACTGCTGTTGGCTTTTATAAAGTGTTTTTATGCTGTTTCTGTTGGACTGCTGGATGCATGCTGGGAACGTGGCTACAGCTGCATGGCAGATGCTTCCAGTGTGTCCTACCATGCCTAACGATATGTATTTGTGTTTCTTAGGCAGTGCATGCTGGGCCATAAATTGGACACACCCAGCAGTGACACGATATCCTTGCCTGGATTTGAGAACCTCACAGAGGGATACAACAAATATCTCCGGCCATACTTTGGGGGTATGTCAGCTGAACATTTCAGTGTCTGATAAAAGGATTATATCACCAGTAAGGTACATGAGGATTGAATGATATTTTATGTGTTTTCTTTAGCAAGCATCAGTGTATCTGTGCCTGTTAAACCAGTCAGCATGCTTGCACTATGTGCCCAAATCTTCCTTCACCTACCCCTCTGAGTCTGTTTCTTTGGTGGGGCTGCAGAATTTGTTTCCCTGGACATATTGTCTGTGGAATAAAGAACAGGAAGCATAGAGAGTTTTGGCACATGTCAAATTAGATACCTTGGGCTAAATTCTGCTCTGTTACAAAGGTGCAGCCTCTTGAATTTACAGTTTGTTCCCCTGTGGCTCTGAATTAGTGGGCATTGGTTTTATAAAGTTTATTTGTACCTGCAAACCAATGAAGCTTGGCTTCTTAAACTGCAGCATTGCTCACTTCTAAATCCTTTCCTGTTTAGTCCCAGTCTCTGAGACCATCTTTCCACTGTGGAAGCTTATTTGCTAAATTATAAACAGCCTATCCTTAAGCTTTGCCTTAAACTTTGTGAAGGAGCAGCTTCCTCAGTGTATGAAATGTTCTGGGTGTCTTATGAAATACAAATCACCAACCCTCATGCATTCTGATTACGACCCCTGTGCCATGTAATATAGCTGGAGTACATTGACTGTGTCTTACAGTTTATAGCTTCTCTCTCTTTCTCTTCCTCCTGTGGTGATAAATCTGTGCAGTAGTGGAGTTATATAGAATAATGACCATTAAGTCTGATATTGTGGAATAATACAAGCTATTCATTGGGATTTGTCCCATAGGTTATAAACCACAACAGAGAAGTTTAAATGTGTGTAACCCAACGTCAGCACAAATGTAATGTATCCATAATACACTGGGTAAAAAAAATTCAGAACGCTGGCTCTAAATACCTAACTAGCTTTTGAAAATGGGACTTAGCTCCTAAGTCACTTAGGCACCTTTGAAAATTGTACTACTTGCAGCTTGAAGTCTTATTAGGGAAATGCAAAATATAAATTCTTGATAGATTAAAAAAATACTGCATCTAACTGACCTTTGGAAAGTGTAGTGCTTCAATTCTAACTGCTTTTCATTTTAACATGGCAAAATTTACAGATTTGATTGTATAGCTGTGGATATAGGGCCTGATCCTGGAACATGCTGAGCAGCTGCAGTGTGTATTGATTTGAGTGGGATTTGTAGAGGCTCAGCACCAGTCAGAATCAGGTCCATATGGCTATGTCTGCACTGGCCAATTTGTCCAGACTAAGGAGGCTTAGTCTGGCCTAATTTGGCCCATGGCTACACTAGGCTTTGCCTAGTCCAAACTAAGAAATTCTTAGTTCAGACTAGGGAAAGCTTAATCCGAACTGGTTGGTACCGGAGTTAGGTCAGACTTCCGTGCTTAGTTTGCTTAGTTCAAATTTTAGTTCAAACTAGGTGTGGGCAAGACCCAAACTAAGGCTTAGTTCGAGCTGAAGAAATTCAAATTAAGCCATTAGTCAAACTAACCATGTGTTCTAATTCGAACTAAACGTTAGTTAGAACTAGAATGCACTTAGTTAGAACTAAAAAGTTCCTGGTTAGTTCGAACTAACCCGATGTTAGTTCAAACTATCTTTGAACGTCTTAGTTTGGACTTGCAAGTCCAAACTAATTTCAGCAGGTGTAACATAGCCTATGACACTAAGGCTGAATTCTGCATTCCTCATGCACCCAAATCTCCCACTGAAACCAATGGGAATGGAGGATTGGGCCCAGTACATATGACTGTTCATGATCATACTACATGGGTTCTGAAGAAGATGGTCTAATACATCACTATGCCAGGGGTCTCAAACTCAAATCACCACAAGGGCCACATGAGGATTAGTACGTTTGCCTGATGGCTGCACCACTGAAACCTTTATATGCAATGGTATTGCAAATACCGGTAACAACAGTTTCGTTAGGGCTGTAAGAAATAGCTTTAGGGGCCTCGTGCAGCCCGTGGGCCACGTGTTTGAGACCACTGCACTATGCCAAATGTTTGCTACTGTGTTGAAGGGATTTGGTCTTCTTCTTGTTCACCCTTATTAAAATAAAGAGACAAAATATAAACTGACTTACACCAACATCTTCTGACATTTCCTAGGGTGGAGCTGCCCTCTTGTGGTGAATCCTAGCTGCAGTGCTAGAAAAGAGGCAGCAACCTACCAAGATATGTGGTTCATTGAATGTAAAGTTGTGGGTGTGATGACCGGGTAAAAGGGGATAGTTTGCTTCCATTTTGTTATTTGTTTTACTCACTGACAATCTACTGCCTTTTTCATCAACTGTTGTTCTCTGAGGGTATTGCTTTATGGGTCCTGGGGTGAACTTCACAAAGGGCTCAAACAAGGTCTCTAAGTGCCAGCAGCTGTGTTCACACACAGGGGGTTATTTCGATACGGTTGTTTCGAAACAACCATATCGAAATAATGCCTTATTTTGAAATGACTTATTTCGAATTAGCAAAAAAGTCACTTTGAAATAAGGAGAAAAGCCGGAATCGAAATAGCAATTCCGGAAGACAGTTGTTTCTAAACGACCCACCGTCATTGTGAAACAACATGTTCAGACGATGGTTGTTTTGAAACAAGTCGTTTTGAAACCACCGTTGTTTCGAAACAACACGTTTGCACAGCGTTGTTTCGAAACAACCGTTGCGAAACAATGTTTTTTTGCCCACAGACTAGGTTTAACTTGTTTCGAACCAACGCGGTTGTTTCGGAACAACGGTTCCCCGTGTTCCGAAACAACCGTGCATTGTGTGAACAGCCAAAACCTTATTTCGAAACAACCTCTGTTGTTTCGAAATAAGGTGGCTGTGTGAACACAGCCAGTGAGACCTGCTTTGTTTCCTCATGTGTGTCCTGTAGACTGAGAATTTTCCCCCCTGTGTACTGAAATGTGCTAACTAAATTTCTATTTGTGAGTGTGGGGGGAAAGACCCAGTATGGCTCATTTCCTGATTTGAGAAACACCTGCACGGGGGACAGGAAACTCCAGAAAATTCTGATGTCATTGTTCCTCTAAATGGACAGCATTTACTTCCACCCCTTCAAAAATGGCAGGGGTTTGGCCTCCTGAGCCCGCAAATCTTCTTGAGCCCAGTGGCACAATAACTCATGCTCCCCTACAGTAGAGTCATCCTGACTGTCGGAACACCCAAGCCACCGATTAGGGGGGAGGAGGAGTGTACCACTGTGCACTGCCTCTGGAGGGACAACACAGGAAGATAATGTTCTTCTTTGAGCACTGCTTGCATCAATCAATATTAGGTGTCTATGTGCCGCAGCACACAATTGGTCAGAAACTTTCTAGCCCTAGCCTGTCAGAGCAGGGTCGGTGGCCAATGCCCCCTCTGGCCACTCCTGTGGCTATATGTATAGCCCCTACCCTGATCATCCTCAGTTCCTTTTTCTGCCCTCAGCGATGGTTTCGGAACAGCCCTCTCCTTGCGATTACGCAAGTGCCTGTTGATTTGCCATGTGTGAACCACCTGTTCACTTTGGAAGATCTGTTCATGGATATTGTTCCACTGAGAACCAGTGCTCTTACTGAGTGTACAAGTTCAGAGTCAGAAGACCGCTCCCAACAGCTGCCTACAATGCCAGGTTTCAAACCCTGCACTGCTTGCGGCAAGGCCTTCCCACAGGACGACTTCCACAAGAGGTGCCTGCAGTGCCTGGGTAAATCGCACCCAGCTACGGAGTGCTCCATCTGTCAGTCCTTTAAACCAAGGACATTGAAAGACAGGGAGCAGAGACACCATGCATTGGCCCTGGAGCAAGCACGGCAGCCTATCCCTGGAGAATAAGGGTCACCACTGGAGCCACTGGCACCATGTGCCAGATCGGCAGCAGAGGCCTCTCAGTGCTGCTCCCCTCAGGAGAAAAAATGACACACTCAACATCCATCTCGGTGCCAAAGCACAGGCACTGCTCCAGTTCCCCCTGTCCAGGTCACTCTCAGCACCGGAGCCAGGAGGTCATGGAGGTTCCTTCCACCCCAAAGGCTTTTGAGCTGGCAAAGGCCCTCCTGCTTTTGCCAAAACCTCCTCTGCCCAAGCCTCCAAAGCAAAGAGGAAAACCTGCTTTCCTCTTGAGGACATGGACCGTGCTGGGGCAGCACCAATCTCCGTCCCCTAGTATGATACCAAGCTCTCTGGTAGTGCAGCTGGAAGGAGTTTCTCCCTCTACAAAAAGGCCCATCGGCTGATCCAGGCTCTACATCCAAGCGCTGTAGAACACGTTCTCCCTCCCCCCAGCACCCTAGTGCCACTTCATTGCTGGCACCGACCACCTTGGCCACTCCTTGCGCCGGTACCAAAGCAAGCCCATCACTTTGGCACCAGGGAATATCATGCTCCCCAAGCCCCAAGGAGTTCACCCCCTCACAAAGGGGCAGAGAGGCCTTTAAGTGATCACTGACATCGGGTACCTGCCAGTGCCGATCTCGTGAGTGGTCCATACCATGGGAAGCTCCCTTGTAGCCAGCTTCTCTTGGTACCAAGGAGTACAGGATCACTCCAACCTTGCTTGTGAACTCTGATAGGATCTTAAACCTCAAACCATGGTCATACAGGGAGGACGCTATGGCCCATTTTGACATCCTCCTCCACATTATGGCACATACAGATCTAGAGGCTGAGCCAATTGGGGGGACCAGGATCCCTTATTTGACCCCGAGTTAACATCTTACTCCAATGCGATAGTGGTACCGTTGCACCCTAGTGTTCACAACATTGCCAGGGGTCACTGGCAAGCTCCCAGTTCTGTTCCTCCAGTCTCTGATGTTGTGGGCCAAAAATACCAGGTCCCACCAGAGCACTTCCCTTTTTGGTTCACCACCCAGTACCAAGCTCCCGGGTGATGGAAGCCACCTTAGGGCATGGGAGGTCCAGGGAAGCAAGAGGGCTGGACCTCATGGGCTGGAAGGTGTACTGGTGGGAAGGTACACTCTAGATATCTGGGAGTCCTTGAAGAGATTCCGGGGTCTCTTCCCCCAGGAGCATAGGGAGGACTATGAGTCTCTCATACAAGAGGGCATGCTAGTATCCCAGGACGCACTTTTGGCTGCCTGGGATGGCTCAGATATGGCGAGTCAAGGTGTAGCCTCAGCCATCATTATGAGACATGAAAGGTGGCTGCAGGAGACATGCAATAGGCTATTCAAAACCTCCCCTTTGGGGGACAGTCCCTGTTTGCAAAGGAAACTGACCACCTGCTACATGGTGTGAGGGACCCCAGATCAGCCCTTTGATCTCTGGGCATGCTCCCACCAGGGAGAGCACTGATGGCAGAGGCACCAAACAGGGCCTTCTCTGTCATGCAAGAGGCAGGATCAGCCACCCAGAACCCTGAGATCTCCCCGCTCCCTGTGGACTTCTCCGTAGGTTACCGTGGCCCTCATGAGGGAGGCCTCCACTGGAACGCTAATCCCCCCCACCAACACTTTTCACCCTATCCCTACCTCAGCAACACCTCAGAAATCAGTGGCAGAGGCCCTACATGGTACCCCACATGCAACTAGGGGGTGGGGAGTGCCATTCTCAGGTTCCAAGAACCCTTTTCCCAAATCAGAGGGATAGATGACCTGCCTCAGGTGACTTTACCCCTCCACACTTTGGAGTTTTACATCAATCCTGGCTCTCTCATCTGCTACTGCTCGCAGGCCTGCAGAACCAGCTCCAGGCGTTCGAGTCAAATCGCCGCCTCATTCTCTCCCAGGTCCTCATACTTCCCTTAACTGGGTACCCCTAGGGCTCCACATTGAGTCCGAGGTATATGAATGCTTTCAGGTTTCCCCTTTTCGCTGTTCCATCCAATCACATACATTCATGTGACAAAGTCCTCTCAGCCAGGCTCCCTGTCGTTCGCCCTAGATCCTGGGTCAGCTTCAACTCATTCTTGAGTCTCAGTCTCACCTATCACTTAGCTGTCTAAATTGCCCCTACATGAAGAACTTAACTTCTGCCCGGGCCATCAAAATCCTGATTTTCACCCATATCAGGACAGGATCCCAAAGACCTCACTTGCTGGACAATGGAGTACCCTTCCAACGCTTCTCAGTTCTGCTGTTGGAGACCCAGAGGTACCTTCATCTGGGCCTCTCATTACTCACAAAAGAATGAGGCAACAGAAAACCCCTCAAACCCTCTTAGCCACTCCCATGGCCTAGCTGAGTTGCTCTGCCACCACACCCTTAAGTTGGCCTGCTCTGGGACGTACCCATATGCAGTATGGGTGTAGTGAAAATTCTCCTCCTACCCTAGCGGGATGGGTGGCTGACCCACCACTTCCTTTTCACACTGCATAATATCTAGTGGCGAAGAACAAGGATGAAGGGTCTCTAACTTTAGCCCTATCAGGCCTCATAGGGATGCACCCCCCCATGGGCCCTCCATCTTCCTCTCTCTTCCCTCCTCAAGGGGAGCCTGGGAAACAAGAGAAGTCAACTTCTGAATCTCTAATAACCGATACTCTCTCTTATTCCCTCTTTCTTTACTACCCTAGTTCTCAATTCCAATCCATAGGAGGTCCCTTCCTGTTTCCCGGTGGAGTTTTTCTTAGCTCCCTACCAAGGAGAGGAACTGAAATAAAGAATGCCCTCTTCATGTCAGATCTTGTACATAGGTTGTCTGCTGGTTTTTTCTTTTTTTTTCCCTCGCTAAATCATGGAGGGGTGCCCAACAGCCCACTACCACTGGGACGGTGGTTCTTCCGCAGGAGGGGTCCACACCGGGTCCATTTTGATAGAGTCTAAGCAAGATTATCTTTAGAGGTCACAGACCTCTCAGCAGCGACTTGGTGTGTCTGCATTACAGCTCTTTTCCCATCTTGCCAAAGGGACCCAGAAGTTATACCTGCCTCGAAGTCCCATGTTGCACTGTTAGTAGCTTCTCTTCTGGCTGGTTTCACTATTTCCCATCAAACGGGACTCTCTCATCAGGTCGGGACTACCCCCTAAAGCACATTTCTCCAACTATACCATCCTGGCTGCACTTTTAGTGCTTGACCTGCCAAACCAACCTAGGCACTCACAAGTTGAAGCATCAAACCCCTACCAGTGTGGAGAGGGTGAGTTTTATCCTCACCTGTATCTCTTCGGACATGCAAGTCAATCATCTCACAGTGAGTAGACCAAATGTGGAACTGCCTTTGTTTTCTTGATGGTTTTAGCCACACTCAAAATTGAGGACTTCCAAAGCAATTAGGACGGCCCAGTATTAATGCTTTCACCTTCAAGGAAGGATGACGCATATCTTCTCATTAGTTCCCTTGTACAGTTTCTCTTAGAACAAACCATGGGTTACAGTACTTCCCCTCTAGATATTCTGGAAAACCTTTTCTGGAGGCACCCTTCCATGCCTTGGGTTTGTCTTTATGGGGATAGCTGTGCTGAAGGCAGGAAAAAACCAACTCTACCCACCATCTACAATACGGCTAGTAGTCACCTTACCAATAACCATCCTTCTTTGAGATGGGCTGCTCGCATACATTCAGAAACCTCCCACCATCCCCGCTACTCGGAGTTGGCGACTAGGAGGGACTAAGGAGGATCAGGGTCAGGGCCATATATATAGTCACAGGAGCGGCCAGGGGGCACATTGGCCGCTGACCCTGCTCTGACAGACTAGGGCTAAAAAGTTTCTGACCAATTGTGCTCTGCGGCGTGTAGAGACCCCTAATACGGAATGTATGCGAGCAGCCCATCTCGAAGAAGGATGGCTACTGGTAAGTAGCCCACCATTGTTTTACACAGAGACTCCCTGTGGGTCTGGATGCTGGCAAGCAGGGAACAAGGGCACAGAGAGCAGCCTCTCCACTGGGCTCTGACCTTGGCCTGAGGTACATCTGCTGCATTTTATGAGATTGGGCAAAAAAGAGACAACAGCAGAGAGCTGGCATTTCCCTTCCAGCCTCTCTGGCTAGGATCTCTGCACTAAGGGAAGTGACAGGGCAATTGGGCCATACCCCAGGAAACAAAGAGCAGATTTCTACAGCAATTTAAGGTGCAGCACTGAGGAGGCCACTTCAAAACAAACCCTATTATGCTGGCAGCTGCCTGCCAAACAATGACTGGCTTGGACACGGCACTCATTCACTGTAAAAAATTTCTTTAGTTCTTGGGTGGGCTGAGCACTCAGAGATGAGGAGATCAGACACTGCAGGGAGAGTGGGAGGGTCCCTTGTCAGGTCTGTGTCATGAGGGCCTGTTTACACTGCAGTCAGGAGGTATAATTGCAGCACGTGTGGACGAATCAGAGATAGCTGTGCCTGAGTGAGTCACTTTAGTGAGTGGTGCTGCTCACAAGAGTGGCCATGACAGTTGATTAGAATTATGAAGGGTGAAGCCTGAATCACATATAAATCTCTGAGTAGCCAGGTTTTCTGTAAGTATCCTGTGAAGGACTGTAGGGAACAAAATCCCACCCTCCCAAACTCAGGAACAGGCTGCAGGACCACAAGGGGAGCAGTACCCTGGGGACTCCATTTTGTGTTGCACCAGTAAGAGGCTGTGGTTCATCACGAGAAGTCAGGGAACCGACCCAGTTTGACTCCTTCGTCTGGTTCTGAGTCACTGGTCAAGTCACTGAATTGTTCTGAGACTCAGTTTTCTTATATGAGAAACAAGGATAATAATTCTCACCCATCTCTATAGAGCATGCTGAGATTGAACCATGAAAAAAAAGTGTGATACAAGAGCTAAAGATTATTCTCAATACATATGCCAAGCCATGTATGGCCCTTGATTTATGTTGCTGATTGCAACAGAAATATTGCTTGAGCGTTTGGCCTCTAATGCGGCATGTTATCGTTTCTGTCTGCTGATGCTACCAGAGAAAGAGATGCTTCTACAAGTGAAAGCTGTTGTTTGGGTCATGAAATCTCAGGCTCAGTCTGCTCATATCTAATTCTCTGAAATTAAGTCCTTGTATATTTTGACATGTGATGTTGACAATTTGTGTTTTACAAGTTACAAAGCCTTGACTTTTTGAATGTGTCAACTGTTATTAAATAATTATTGTTGGACCTCCCCTTAGTTTCCTATAAGTTCAAACAGCTAAATAAAATCTTTAAAAGATTAGATCTTATACATCAAAAGTATTCTTTTAAAAATTTAATGTTGGCAAGCCTACCTATGTGTGATGCTTGACTGAGTGAAATGAACATTCCACAGAGAATTTTAAATGACTATTTGGATACATAAAACAAAGTGTTACCATCATCCTTTGCTTCTCTCTAATCTAAGTCCTCCTTTCTTCCCTAGGAAAACCTGTCCAAGTAGCACTGAGCCTGGACATTGCAAGTATTTCAAGCATATCTGAGAGTGACATGGTAAGTGACTCAATCCCAATTGCATACTGAGGAGAAAGAGCTAGTTTGGCTCTACTTCTCTGGAGTGGGGTTTGGGACATTAGTGTTGGAGACCCAGGCCAATGGGTCTAAGTATAGGGTTATCAGATATCAAAGCATGGATAGGGGGACAGGGAAGCACAAAAAGGAGGACATTGGAGGACCCATGGAGAAAAGGTGGTATTAATGTAATATTCTTTTGTTTTTAGGGGGCCCTGGAACACTTCCCCCTAAAAATAGGGTGTTCCAGGGCATTCCAGTACTTTAACCCCTGTAAGTAAAAAGCCAGACAAAATCATGTATTTTTAAAATGTCTGCCGGACAGAGGACATGAAGGTAAAAAGGAATACATGTCCTTCTTTTGCCTGACATCTTGTAACCCTATCTAAGTGTGACTAATGATACTGAGTGCCTCTGTTTTTCGGGGCCCAGTGTGACAATTCCCTATTCAGCCACAAACTTCCTGGGAGTGTGGGCCAAGATAGTCATCTGTGACCGAATCCTCAAAGGCAAGTATGCATTTAACTCCATTTTCATGAAACTGGCTGCCTAAAACCACTTCCCTCCCTGACTGGGCTGCTGTAAGTCTCAGATCTGTTCATGACTATAAAGGCCTCCAATGCTATAGCTTTGGAGCTATAAGGACTGAGTTAGAAACAGAGACAGCTCACAGAAAGCTAACATTTGGAAGCCTAGAACTCAGCCCATCCTGAAAGTCTGTCCCTTTTGAGTGATCTCACACTGGGCACCAAAAATAATGGCATACAGAGTTATTATTCACAATGGAAGGTCTTTTCCATGGGCTGCATTTAGCCTTGTAGCATCTCATCTCCCCCTCTGTTTTGCTGCAGGGTCCCCTCTAACAGGCTTAGCAATGACATTGTGTGTTGCCCCAGAAGTTGTTACTTCTGTTTCTCATCTTCAGCCTCAATATTGCAGGGGAGTAAAGTGGATTACAGTTGAGCAGAATCCATGGTGTTCAGTGGGCTTGAAGGTGCAACGCCCCAAGGGAAATTATAAAGGGGAAACCTTTACCCCAAGAGTCTGGTCTCCCAGCCCTTGTAAATTAGCCCCACTTTACAGCACATATTTTTCCCCATTCCACCTAAATTCGCCTGGTGTCAAAGAGAACATTACAGAAACACACCCTATGGCTAGATGAATAAATGAAATGATCCAGAGATTTTCCCCTTCCTCACTGCTGTTAATAATTCACTGTATTGAAAGTTCTAACGGTGCATCATTTCAAACACTTAATTTATGGAACAGAACTTACTTTCCATCCCCCAAACTAACAGTCTGAGAATCAAATCTGAAAAGCTTGGATAACATAATCTATTTAGCCTCTTTCATACCAAAGGATTTTACAAATTATCTGTTGAACATAAGGAAATCTATTCACCTGGCACTGAAATGCAGCCATGTCAGGCTGGAGCACAACAGCAATATAACTGTGCACAGCAATGCTACACAGTCACTAAGGCTGCCTTTAGTTCACTCACCAACTAGTGAGCTGAGGACTGCCACAAGATCCTATAAACTCCCAGGAGGCTCAGTGCAAAACTTTGTTTGTGTCCATTACAGATGAGCCTTGTTTCTTCCTTTACTGTGGGGACAGTCAAAGAAAAAAAAAAAGAAAGAAAAAAGCATGCACTTGAAACTGATGGGGGGATTTTAGGCAGGCTAGATACTGCTAACCTAGCTGGAATTTGATCAGGACGCTAGAATTAACACTCCTACTCTTGTACAATGCTATGAAATGACAGCATGTAAGATCTTGCTTTTTGAATCACATACCTAAAACTTCAGCCCCATAGCATCACCTAGTCCCTGACTGACCCCAGTGATCTTTGACCCCTGCAGTATTTGACTTAAATAACATGTTGTTTTCTTTTCTTTCTTAAACATCACCCCCAAAATACCTGTCCTTTAAGCAGCTTCTCCCCTTCCCCCATCCTGTCTGAGTGATCTGAATATAACTCCAGTAATGAATGGACAACTGGTGTGACTCCCTCATGGTTCTGCTTATCTCCATTATGTATGAGTTACATGACCCTCACTGTGACAGTCTGGTCTCAGCCCCCCTTGCTCCTCAGGTCCTCTGTCCCACAAACCACATCCAAAACCGATCTTGCACTTAACCTATGTGCTTTATTCAGAGTGTGTTCCCCACCACCATCTTTGTACAAGAGTCCACTCCAGCACTGGGGCCTTACAGTCATGCCCCGAAGCAGCAGCGTGCTCAGCCTTCTCACTCTAGGCTTCCCTGTTTCAATCTACTGGCCCCTGCTCCTCTTCCTGGGAGCTTGTTTTTACCTCCCAGTCCACACAACTGGTCCTCATTCCAGCTCATTAGCCAGCCTGGCTCTCTGCTCCCCCAATTAAGTCTTAGTAGCAGGGGATAGCCCAGCCTGGCTGCTGCACCCTGCTACACTTCCAAAGAACTGTATTACTCTTTTCATCACCACTGAGTAACCTGCCTAATGTTTCCTTCCCTTGCATAATCACCTTCCATGGCTTAAATGTGACGAGGTGAATAGTTTAAATGAAGGTGAATGTTTTCTCTTCAACTTTTAGCTCTGGTGAAACACCAGTGCAGTTGTATTTGCTTAGCAAATACAGGGAGAGCAGGTACTGTATTATAGATATTGCATTCATGGGGTAGATTACATATTTATTTTTCTCATACTGGAAATTATTTCATGGCTAAGTTCTAAGAAAAAAAAACAAA
Source organism: Podocnemis expansa (assembly GCA_007922195.1). NCBI lineage: Eukaryota > Metazoa > Chordata > Testudines > Podocnemididae > Podocnemis > Podocnemis expansa. Next base: position 29,100,963 of record ML682007.1, read on the forward strand.
CGAACAAGGAGTCCTGTGTCACTTTTAAAGACTAAAAAATTTATCACATGAGTGCTCGTGGGAATAATCCCATTTCATCAGGTGCTTGAAAAGATATATGTCATAGATGGTTGGCCTTGAATAGCCGGTCAACTTATGTGCTCCTCTGTTTTCTCAGAAGGGGACTGTGGTACTTTCCTCCCTTAGTACTTCATTAGGCAGTGTCTGCATTGAAAATTCTGTATTGATCCCCACAGATTGTAGACCCACTCAATTGATCCTGGAAGTGCTCTCCTGTCAACGCAGTACATCCACCCCTCCAAGTGGAGTAAAGCTGCATCGACAGGAGAGCGTTGCCAGTCACCACAGCCAAGTGAAGATAGCCCAGTAAGTTAAAGTAACTAAGCTGATGGGAAATATGCAAGCTGTGGCACGCAGATTGTGTATCTCCCTTTGACTTAGCCCTGCAGTGTAAACCAGGCCTTATTTAAGGGGCTTTAATTTTTAGGAGTACAAAGCACAACATAAGATGAAGCTTTATGATTATTATTGATTGTGAATAAATGAAAAATGTCAGGCAGATAGTGGAAACTAGGTTTAGAATTCAAATTTACCAGCTCTCTATGCATTCTAAGCTGAGTTTTGGTTTGTTTCATGTCCTGTGTTTAATGCTGTGGCCATATGCTTGAGGAAAGACTGTCAGAGGTCCAGAGGTGCACACGTGCATGGGCACACAGACACGTTTGTGCGTGCACACACACACAGTTTATGAAGACTCCTCCTCATCGGAGGTGAACACCAGTGCCCGGTAAACATTCTTTTCTCACGCCTGCCTTTCATCTCCAGGACTACACTGCTACAATATTCCTGTGGCAGCGCTGGGTGGACCCCCGCCTGGTTTTTCACGGTAATAAGAGCTTCACTCTTGATGCTCGTCTAGCAGAATTGCTCTGGGTTCCAGACACGTATATCGTGGAGTCGAAACGGTCTTTCCTGCATGATGTTACCGTTGGGAATCGTCTTATAAGATTATTCTCCAATGGCACCGTCGTGTATGCATTAAGGTAAATCGCACGCACGTGGTGATTGTGAACAGATTACTGAAACTGCACAGGATCAGAATGGATCAGACACTACTTTTCGGATCCTAGTGCAGTGTTATGGTTTCTTTCTGCAGTCACACAGTCAATACAGTTGTTATCATGTAGTATTTGTAATGCATTAGTGCCCAGGCATTCCTGTCAAAGATCAGTCCCTGCTGGAGTAAATGCTCTGCAGGCCAGATAATCCCCAATTAAGCAATTTACCATTTAAGTAACAGACAAGATATGGCAAGTAGGAACAGTCAAGCAGGCTGAGAAAATGTGAATGGAGGAGACAACAAAATAGTTTAGCAGAAAACTGGAAGCAAACTTCATTTGCTGTTTCCTTAATAATTGCCAGCCAGCATTCATCTATAGGTGTCACAGAGGATCTTCAGTTACAACCACTTGTGTCATTACCCCATAAATCTCCCATGCTTGGAGTGCCAAAATGTGCTGTTTTACCCCAGTGTAAATCCTGATTAATGCTAATACCACTGACTTAGAGTACACTAGTATTTCTGAGCTCAGGATTTATACTTTGGCATGCACCTTTTCTGTCATATTAGTGCATTAATTTCAAAAGTCAGAGCTCTTCTCAAAATGCCTAATCATAGTTTTTGGGCTCTATGTTGCACTGAAAAATTGCAATGTCCAATGTCCTGTTGTATGCTTTTATTGCACAGCTTAACTCTTTCTCCCCTTCTAGAATCACTACGACTGTTGCATGTAACATGGACTTGTCCAAATATCCCATGGACACACAGATGTGTAAACTGCAGCTGGCAAGCTGTGAGTATACAATTCTACAGACACCTGAGAATAGTTGCTTGGCTCATTTTGAATCTGTTTATTCATGTGGAGGTGTCCGTCTCAAATATTTGTTTTCAGCCACAAAAGGCTCTTGAAATTTGCTTTTATTCCTGCAAATACAAAAAGTTTTCAAGAAGAAAACAATTTAACTTAATTTTTCAAATATAAACTATGGAATAAGTATCATTTACATGATGTCTGTCTCCATGATCCCCAGACTCACCACTTACTAGTGTGGACTAAGCTTTGGCTAGTCCATATGAAGAAATTTCTTAGTTCGGACTAGCCAGAGGCTAGAGTGGCCATGGGCCAAATTAGTCTGGACTAAGCATGCTTAGTTCAGAGGAATTTGGAAGTGTAGATATAGCCAAAGAGTACTTCAGGCTTGTGTTTGTGCATGCAGAAATCTCCATCTTGAATGCCTATGTCGCACAGTAAACTTTCATGAGTCAGACGTGCACACTCATGAAAATTAGACACTAAGTGGGATTGTATGGATTGTGGCTAGACCAGAATTTGGTTCTGTGGGATTCTCTACTGAGCTGATGGCTTCCCATCAGAATAGGTTGGTCATTTATTGATGAAACAACAAATGCAATGAGTTGATGATAATCACACTCTTGATACTGAAGGATATGTGCCCATGTTCTAAAAAAATATATATATATATAAATCTGCAGTTAACCAGGGCCTTTGATGTGGTTTGCACTGTTGCTTGCACTACTTCTCTGGGAATAAACAGTGCCCATTAATGTCTAGGGCAGCATCTTTCACCTGAGCTAAATCACTAAGGTTATTTTCAAAGCAGAGAGAGTTAGTTTCTATTGGGGCAAGGACTAAATCCAGGAAATGTGTATTACCTGCAACATTGGCAAGCTGAAGCTAGAGCCAGTCCTAGCACAGATAGACTCAGTGCAAGATTCCCATCTGTGCCCTTGGTTACGCCCTTGCATAATACAAATGATGGTGAGCATGGGAACTGCTCCTGCAAGTCCTCTGTGCACAGAACCCTCTGCTGGCCCTCACTGGGACTCCTGGCTGTAGGGCTCTTGCAAGATCAGTGATAGTCAGCGAGCAACACACTTTGTTACAGAAACTCAAAAGCCAGGATATTCCAACACTGGACACTTATTAACAGCAGACAATTCATAGATAACCCAATAGTCACTGCCAGAGAGAGAACCTCGGTGCTTTCATCCACACGCCATGGCTTTCAGGAGACATCTGTGCTCTAGACGTTGAGCACAGGTCAACTGATTTCCTCATCATTCCATCCGTCTGTAGGTGGGCTTCCTTCTCAGCAGTCTGCACATCCAGGCGCTGCTGCTCCTCTAAGGAAAAATCCCCTCAGGTAAAACACGCCCAAAATCTCAATCCAAAGAAAGAAGGGACAAGAAGGAAGGGAGCTCCCACCTGCCCAGCCTCTAATGGGAGCTTCGATTTCAGGGCTTCTTAAAAACACAAGGCTCCCACCTCCCTGCTTCGAACTGAGCACCCTGAAAACTCATTACATCCTTCCTCTAGACCTGTTCAGATCTGCAGGCAGGTCAGTGCCCTGTGCTCCATCCAGGTGAAGTGACACACTTTCCCCATCACACAGAAGTTCATCAGTCCCGACAAAGCTTTTATTGGCTCAGTTCTTGGGACTTCCTGAGGCAAACCAGCCACCATCTTCCATTTCAAGTCACAAAAAGAAAGACCTGAAAATCTCATTATTTAAAGAGCAGCTTTGACTTGCCAGCTTCTAGAAGGCAGTTCCTATGGAAGTGCATATTATTTTCACATTAAAATCATATTAGTTTGCCATGATTAACTTTATTACAAAGAATAGCACCTGAAATAATGACTGGCCTCTTCTTTTAAAGTGTAGCTGGCTTCAGACTTTTTAAGAAGTAATTGGGCTTTACATCCTGCTCAGTGGATGTATAATTCCAGTGAAATTACTTACATATTGCTAACTGGAGAGTTCATTAAGATAAATGCCTGGAATTAACACTACTTAAATATATGCTAGATGAATTAACAACAACCTGTCATTTATTATGAAGTTTCCCTAAGTAACCGTAATTGCTATTATTACAAAACTGTCCTGAAACTTTGAAAAGTCACATGATTGGGGCTTGCACGTAGGGGTTCTGAACCTGTGCATATAATTTATGAGGCCATCAGATGCACGCTCCAGTAATTTGTGTCTAATAGTAAACACAATTAGAGAAACAATATGGTTAGAAGGATAGTTAGTTTCCAAAGAGGTGTGAACTGGTGTCCGTTGGCATACCAGTGTCACTAGTCATTTTTCAGACAGACATTTAATTAAAAGAATCAAATGGATGAGATTAATGGGCTTGTTCACTAATATGACTTTTCGGTGCTGTTTGTTGAGGGAGTAGCAGTGTCAAGTTATCAGAAAGATTATCCCTTCAACTTGTGGTCATGTTATGCTATCATTTAACTTTCAGGGCCAGATGTTCAGCTGGTATAGGTTGGGGTGTCTTTGCTGAAGTCAGTGGAACTGTGTTGACTTACACAGCTGAAGATCTGGTCTGGATCCACATCTTCAGTGGAGAATTCTACTTCAAAATCAGTGATTAAATAGACCTCAGAATAAATGAATTGTCCAATGCACAGCTGATAAGCTCCCAGATGTTTAGATTAGGTGTTCTATTGGTGTTCTGCAAACATAGTGAAGGTGCTCTGCAACTGACCCCGACCCCACTACATAGGGGGAGGGCTGCGTGGAGAAGGTAGATGGAGCAATGTGCTGATCTGATCTGTAGAGCCCTGCAAATCCGCAGATATCCGCATTATATCCGCATTCGCGGATACAACACGGATATCCGCGGACCATTTCTTGCGGATGCAGGATGGATATGGATCCACGTGTTTGTGTCCGTGCAGGGCTCTACTGATCAGTGCCTGGGAAATTAAAAATGCTTCAGCTGCAGCAAGGCTTCCAAGTGTGAGTCAAGTTCCAAAGAGGTAGCCGTGTTAGTCTAGTTCAGCAAAACAAGCAAGGAGTCCTGTGGCACTTAAAGACTAACAAATTTATTTATCACATGAGCTTTCATGGGAGAAAAATCCCTCTTCAACAGGTGCTTTGAAGATGGGGAAACTTACAGAATGGGAGGAAAATAAATGCAGGGAAGTGAAAGAGATGGGATCAGGTCACACTGTAACAGCAAATCAAAGAAGTTGTTAAGATCTGAAAACTGGGAAACATAGAGGAAGGTGAGGTCAAATCACCTGTTGTAATGGGAAAACAATCCATAGTCATGATTTAATCCTGCTTCCAAACAATTGAATCTGCACATCAGTTCCAGATGAGCAGGAGAATGAGCCCTTGATGGACTAGCTGGCTTGATTAAGTCCATGATGGTGTCTTTCAACAGAAACATTAAAACAGGCAAATACCCCTGCAACAAACCATGTTACCAACTTTGCCCACATATCTGCACAAAAGACACCATCATAGGACCTAATCAAGTCAGCTGTTCTATCAAGGGCTCATTCACCAGTGTGGTGTAAGCCATCCTGTGTCAGAAATGCCCCCACACCTTATACATTGGACAAACAGGACAGTCTCTGTGCAAAAGAATAAATGAGCACAAAACTGACATCAGAAATCACAACATCCAAAAACCAGTAGGTGAGCACTTCAGTCTTCCTAATCACTCTGTTGATTGTTAATAGCTGTGCTCAAGCAAGTCAGTAACACATCAAAACTTCAGAGAAACAGAAGAATTGAAACTGAATGCAAATTCAACTTACATTTCCCTGCATTTATTTTCCTCCCATTCTGTAAGTTCCTCCATCTTCAAAGCATCTAATGAAGTGGGATTTTCTCCTGTGAAAGCTCATGCAATAAATAAATTTGTAAGTCTTTAAGTGCCACAGTACTCCTTGCTTTTTTTAAGGGTGAGTCAGCATCCACCACTGCTTTTCTCCTGTGCTGCAGCTGAGGCATTTTAAACTTCCCACCCCTATTGCTGCCGGCATCAAAATTGCCTGGACATAACTTCCCTGGTAAGACTTTCTTTGCCACATTTTATTCCAAGAATAGATGAACTTTTTTTGAACATGCAGCCCAAAATTCCCATTAAAGCTCAAGTGATATCATTTTCAGTTTGAAGTTGTGTGCATAATCATGTATATTTTTTAGAAATAAATGTGTGGTATATTTGTAAAATAGTATTTCATTTGGTTGCCTGAATTGTTTTGCAGGAATGCACAGTACACAGATATTATGAATGGTACTGTTGGTGTATAGTAGCTCTCTGGAGAGATTTCATCAGGTGTTCCACATAAAGTAATTAATACCTTCAGGTGTTCCCTGGTCCACTAAAGGTTGAGAAACACTGGTTTAGGTGATTGTCCAAAAGTGTCTCTGAAATGTGCATATATGGGAAGGCTGTTTTTTTAAGAAAGCCACACACCTAAAATTTGTGACTCGTGCCTCCAATCATGGGGATTTGTACTGGTTTACTGTAGCAGTTCTGGTCTTGACCAGAGTGCAGAAAGAGAAAGGACTCCAAAAAGATCTAATCAGATTTGATCCTAGAACAGTGTAGCAAGCTGGAGTTAGGGATTGTTACTTTTCATCATTCTCATCTTTTTATCATTTAACCCCAGATGGCTGAAGTAATTAAAATGTTACACCATTTGTTTAAAAAAAAACCCAAAACACTAGTATTATGTAAATGATATGAAACAGGAATTGACTCTCCACTGCTTCGCTTGCTCTGTTTTTAAGTGCACTCAGACAATGTGGGTGTAAAATGCCATTCGATCAGAATTCTCCATTCCTTTACAATGTAGGCAGAGTCTTACCCCCATCTTAAGCAGGTGTAAATGACTGTATGAGTCACTGAAGAATAAGGCCCATGCAACCTAATTTCAATCTACATTTGATCCATCAGAATAAAAGCATAGCTAATTTAATAAGAACCACTTTTCCCCACATTTTAAATCATTTATACCAATAAAACAAAACCTGTAGCCCCCTAGGAGTCTCACTGCTCCATATCTGAATATTTCTGATTCTGTCTAGAAGGTAGTATACCGTACATGCACTAGCTAGTTCATTAAAGTAATATGACACTTTATGTTCTCTGTAGGGGGATATGATGGAAACGACATAGTGTTCACTTGGTTTAGGGGAAACGATTCAGTTCGTGGCCTGGAAAAGTTGCGTCTCTCTCAGTATACTGTGGAACGTTATTACACTCTAGTCACAAAGTCTCAGCAGGAAACAGGTAAAGCAGGGAGATGGGACTGGTGAAAGAACATGTGTGTCTCACAAGCATGTATATTTTTTGTCCTTCCATTCTGTGCAGCAATGCCATTGGAGCAAAGAGGACCTGAGTAATGAGATCACTAGCAGTTCCTAGTCCCATTGGAAACAAGGTTGTAAAACTGCTTCTATCAGAATAGGTGATATGGTACTTAGGTGTTAAATAATAATAATAGCAACAACAATCCCAAGCTCGTGTGTTGCACATTTTAACACTAGATCTCAAGGCGCTTTACAAAGGGAGATAAGTATCATTATTCCTGCTGTCACAAACAGGGTGTGTTCACTCACTGCAAGTCCTGCACTTCAAGTCTTGGCATCCAGATGGAGCCCGGCTTTCTTACCTCCAGACTCCCAAAGTTATAGTTTCCCAGTCCCTCCTGCCCTGAGACTGAGCTCTCTAGGGTGAGCTTGCCCTGGCTACCTGTGTCTCCCAGGTGCTGGTAGCAACAGCTGCTGGCTAGCGTCCTCTATCTCAACTCTTCTTGGCTCGGCTCGGCTCGGCTCGGCTGGGCTCGGCCCTGCCCTGCCCAAAACACCCTTCACTCTTAGCTCCATCTGCAAATGCCACACCCAAAACTCTCCCTGCTTGCCTGCAACAGGGGCTCTTTATCTGCTGTGGTTAATTACCCTAATTGGGCTCAGGTGCCTTAATTAACCTAGAATTACCCAACCCTGGTTACCCAAGGAACAGGGCTTTGCTGTGGGGCCTATTTCCAATCCCTCATCAGTGCACATCCCCGGGCAGAGTTCCTCTGGGCAGTGCCCACTGGCTCCCTGGACACCTTTTGGGAGCAGTGGATGTTGTCCAGGGTTCTCTGCTCTTTGTGCCCTTCTGAATCCCTCGTTTTGAACCTTTGACCCTCACGCCCATTCCTGGTATTCATTAGTTGTTCCCAGAACTCATTTGAAGAGCGGTTCAGTGTCACCGCCCCTTAGGCTGGGGGAGGGGTTTTAGAAGTGGGTGGGCTTGTGCCCACCCACCACCCCCGTCCTCTTCAGTAGGACTCCTCTCCTCATGGAGGCTGGCTGAGGGGGCTCCCTGCGACTGTGGGGCCTATTTCTAGTCCCTCGTCCATTCATATCTCCAGGCAGAGTTTCTTTGGGCAGCGTCCACTGGCTCCCTCAACACCTTCTGGGAGCAGTGGTCGCTATCTGGGGTTCTCTGCTCGGTGTTCCCTTCTGAATCCCTTGTTTTGAGCCTTTGACCCACACTCCCATCCCCATTTGTCATTAGCTGCCCCCCAAACTCAGCTCATTCTCGGCCCGGTGCCCCCTCCCCATAGACTAGGGGAGGGGCTTTAGCAGTGGGTGGGCTTGTGCCAGCCGTCTTCCCAGATTTCAAATAGGACTCTTCTCCTCATTTTAGGGAGATTTTTTGGGGTGCGAACAGTGGTGGAGCTACTGCTGAAGGAGGACCCTGCTGGCCTGCCTCCTTCCCATCCCCTGCCCCACAGGGAAAGAAGGAGTGCATGGAGACTCCCCACTACTGCTACAACCACCTACTGTGGAGCTTCCTGGCCAGCTAGACCTTGCTGCTGCTGCCTCTACTGCTGCCCCTGGTGTGACTATGGCATCTCTGTTCTTCTGGTGGTGGGGTAATTGCTGTTTGCTGCTGCAGGGAGAGGGGGGAGCAGTGTGGAGCCCTCCCCCTCTTCCATCTACTTCCAACACCACCATTGCTGTTGCCACCTGTCTACCAGCTGCCATCCATTGCCTGCTTCATCTTTCCTCCTTGCTTTCAAGCCTGCTTCTTCTTCCACCTGAGACTGTTACAGCAAGGATTTTTGTGCCTCCTGGGGGCACACACACTTCTTCCCCCATTAACTGGCCTTTCCTCCCTCTCTTATCCTCATTTGGCCAGAGGGCTCCCCCCCCCCCCCCGCTCTCTGGCTTGTTCAGTGCACCCTCCCTATCCCCTATCTCCTTATAGGCCAGCTTTCCAGTCCCTTGCTGCCTACCTGGTTCTCCCTTCTTGCCCAGCCAGGGCCATAACTGGGGGGGGTGAGTGGGGCAAAGCCCAAGGTGCTGAATTTTAAAAGGCGCTGCATGGCCAGCAGCCATAGCACCTACCTGGTCCCAGAGGCACATTCCTGCCTGGGCGACAGGCTGGGGCTGCAGGAGTTTAAAATCTCCTACCCTGCCCCTGAGCATGCTCAGATGCATGTTCTGGGGGTAAGGAGGCCAGAGGGAAGCCTGTACCACCTACAGCCAGTGCAACTATGGCCTGGGGACTGCACCGGCACTGCAGGCAGTAAAGGAGCCCCAGATGCCACTGGCAGGCTGTGGGGATCTAGATCCATCTCCAGCCACCTCTGGGAGGTGGCAGGGAGTCCTAGCCGTGTCCCAGAGGCCACTGGAGACAGATCCAGATTGCCATGGGCTGCTGGTGGCAGAAGAAGCTTCCCATCGCCTCCAGCAGTAGCTGGGGACAGAGCCGAATCCCTGCAGCCTGCTGGTGATGGTGGGGCATCCTGGCACCTCCACCAGCAGCGGGAGCTGGATTGGGCCAGGGGCCAGGTTGGGGAAGGTCACATCTGTTTGCCCCAGGCACCAAATCTCCTAGTTCGGCCCTGAGCCCAACCCTTCCCTTTTAGGTCCATTTAGAGTTGTTCAGTTCTATTTCCCCTGCCAAAGCCCAAAGTGTGTGTTTGGGTTCCCTGCCCTGCTCTTTTAGTGTTTGCTTGGGTCCCCTGCCCAGCCCCACCCCACTCTTCAGTGTTTGTTTGGGTCCCCTACACTGTCTCTGGCCCTCCACCTCCCTTATTTCCCTGCCTTGCCCTGCCCTGCCAAACCCTTGGCTACTGCTATTCCCATAGCCCTCTGCCCATTTGCCTGGTTGCCCCTATCTTTCCCCACCCTGCCTTTCTGGTGTGCCCGTGCTCCACCAGCTACTGTAAGCCCCTGCAAATCCCTCGGTTTTTTTTTGTTTGTTTTGTTTTACCTCCTCTCATTGCACCCCTGATGTCGTGATCCCCCCTCTACCCAGTGCAGCTGGAAGAGCCAATACCCCCTCACACACATACCATACAAGGTCCCTGTACTCCTCCCTTCCTGGCTTTTTCTTCCCCTGCCTACAGCCTAATGGGGAGGAGTGGTCTGCTAGCCTATCTTTCCCTCCTTGGTCCCACCCCCCCTCCAGTTACACCCTCCTCCCCTGCCTGCTGCCTAGCAGGGACAAGTGGTTTCCCCCTCATCCTCCCTTAGGTCCCTGCCCTGTCCCAGTCCTTAATTTCCACCTACCACTCCCTCACAAATGTGGATACTGCCCTAGAACCTCTGTCCCCTCCCATGCGGACTGCTTTCCTATCCACTTCTGTGGCTACCCCTATGACCAATGCTGCTGCTTCTACTATTTCTGGTGTCCCTACCAGGGTGCCAACAGCAGCGGGCATGGAGGGGCCTCCAAATCTGCTGCTGCAGCTTCTTCAGCTGGTAGAAAGAATAAGGGGAAAAATGCAAGCAAGGTCTCTGTTGCTGCCACAGTCTGACCATTGGCCACAGCCCCTTCTTCCCCTGCTGTTCCCTCCACCAGCTCTGCCCCCCGTGCATACACCCAGGTAGCCACCACTCCTCCACCCCCCCCCATGGAAACATCTGCCCACAACACCTCTTCACATTCCCTATAAAGGAGCTAGAGCCCCTTCTCCACCCTGACCAGGAGGCACAGCGTCCGCTGCCTCCTGGTAGCTACCTCACCCCACGTGGAAACCTACGTGCAGGCAATGGCATGCGTGGTGGAGCCCTCGGCCATCATGGCGGCCTCCAAGGAAGTTGGTCTTCTTCCTGGCATTGGAGGCCACTGCACAGGAGGTGGTTGAGAAGGGCTTGATGGTGGGGGGCGTCTATGTCCCTCTCAAGCCCCTGCAGGACATCCATCCTGCCCTTCCTTCCCAATGCTGCCCTGCTTCCCTTTGTATCCACCCTGGGGAAGCCCATCTCAGTGATCAGCCCTCTTCCACCGGGTTGCAAGGACCCCACCCACCGTCACATATTCTCCTTCCACCAGCAACAGCAAATCCAGCTGCTTCAAGTGGAGGAGCATGGCAGGGTGGCGCTAAGGGCGTCTTTTTTGGTGCCCCACTACGGGGCCCACTATACGATTCATTATTCCTCAGGGGAGGCTCGGTGCTTCCTCTACCAATCTAGGGACCATCTGTACATGGTCACGCGGCATACCATCCATTTCCTCACCCTTGTGTCCCGCCCCAATACAAAATGGCAGGACCTATTACCACCAGCAGAGGGCAAGGACCCTCAGCAGGCCAGTCTGTATGCCACCATAACCCCGCAGCCTGCCAGGGACATTAGTTGGCAGCTTCTCCATGGAGCTGCAAGCATGGTTGTTTATCTGGCACAGGTCACCCCTCGCCACAACACCTGCCCTTTCTACAGTGTGAGAGAGACCCTGGCGCACCTCTCTCTAGAATGCATCAGGTTTGCAGCCCCCTTCCAGAACCTCTTATTGAGGGTTTGACTGCGCTTCTCCCCACCCTTACTTTTATATGGATTCCCCATCCATGGTCCCACAAGGTCGTGGGACCTCCTGGCCCTTGCAAAAGTGGTCATCTATAAGACCAGGGAGAGGAGGTTGGCAGAGGGAGGTCTCTGTAATTGTGGTCTATTTCTGGTCCCTTGTTCAATCACGTCTCTAGTCAGAGTTCCTCTGGGCGGTATCCGCTGGCCCCTCAACACCTTCTGGGAGCAGTGGGTTCTGTCTGGGGGTCTCTGCTCAGTGTCCTCTTTTGAGACCCTTGTTTTATCCTTTTGAGACCCTTGTTTGCCCGTTGTGGTAACCCTTGGGGAGGAAGGGGTTAACACTCTGGTCAGTGAGTCCCAGGGGTGCAAACAGGAACAAAGTACAGGTTTTTGAATTGGAGCAGCAGCCTTGCCTGTTCCTGTTTGGATGCAGCAGAGCTCCTGGAGGGATCAGGGGGAGGCCAGAGGGGCCTGAGGAAGGATCCAGCAACATCCTTACCAAAGATAAGCTAAGTTTCTTACTGACCAGGCATGAGTAGAACAGGGAATGTTTACTTACATGTGGTTAGGGTATTTTCTTTGGTTTTGGTTTGTTTTTTGATTTCTCGGTGCTGAGCACATGTACCCCCTCCTCCTACCCTGTAACTACCTAAATTAATTTCCAGGGAAGCAACTCTCTGTGTTTCTTATTTGTTCTTTTTAATTAAAGATTTTACTTTTTAAGTAAGCTCTGGTTCTGTGTCCTGAAAAGCAAGAGGTTTGTGTGCATGTGCCTCAGACTGCATAGCCAGCTGCTAAGAGGGATTCTGTTCCATTTCCAGCTGATATCCCAGCTGGGGTTCAGCCACTCTCCTGAAAGAGGAATAAAAGTGATTGAAGGTACCTCACAGGAAGGAATTCCCAAGTGTGCCTTCCTGGGTTTCAAGAGGTTTTTGCATTTGGGTGGTAGCAGCGATACCACCCCAAGACCAGGAATTGGAGGCCTTGGAGAGTTTTAAGACCAGGCTTTAAGGCCAGTGGCTTTTAAGGCCTGTTGCAGGCCCCCCACCTTCTGCACTCAGAGTGGGGAAACAGCCTTGACAACCGTCACACCAGTCCCTGTTCTCTCATTAGTTGTCCCACAAAACTAATTTGGACTGGGTCTAGTGCTTCCTCCCCTAGGCTGGGGATGGGGTTTTAGTAGTGGGTGGGCTTGAGCCCACCCACATCCTCATAATCCAATAGAATTACTCTGCTGTAGCCATCAGGCTTGACTCTGTCACACTGTTCAAGACATTGTGTAACTGTCATACAAAATACAGATTTCACATCTGCCTGAAATCCACTTAACATATTTTTATTATGTCAGGAAAACCTAGACTGTGCTTTCTATGTTAATAAGTTATAATTACTGAATTGAGCATTTCAGGCAAAATTTTTAGTAACTGGGCTCAAAACTAGTTTGTTTTGTATTAATTTGTTTCCAAAGAGCCCATCATTCTTGATCCGGTGGGAACATATTTCCCATTACCAGCTAATTTAAACATCATCTCTGAACGTCAGAGATAATGTAGGGAGCAGGAGCAATCTTCCTCAAGGTGACTAGATTTTCAAAATGAACCAGGACTCAGGTTGGGGCCCATGCCCCAGAGGATCAAAGGTTTTAAATATCTAGGTTCATTGCAAGCTATATACTGGCCTTGTCAAGATACATGGCAATGCAGACTGTCTTAAATAACAAGTATTTACTTAAGAAAACAGTTACAGGCAACTTCTTTCCCATTTTGGTACCTCTCATTGACTACGGCTCACATACTGTACTATCTGGAACAATCTACAGCACACAGAGACCTCTAGTGGCCATAGTATATATTGTATTTAATCATATCATTACAGAGAACTGTGGAAGCTTACATATCAGAGAACTGGTTGGGAAACACTGTCTAAAGCATCAAAAAATCCATTACCACACCATACCTGCAAGTCAAGCACTACAGCCCTGGACTAGCTACATGACAGACAGAGAAACTCAGTAGATGCTAAAGGACAGCAGGTCAATCAGATTTCATTGGCTTTGTGGAGAGAGATTCAAGCTGTCATCAGACAGCCTCAACTGCAATACATAAATTAGATTTCTAAAATTTCTGTAATGTTAACTGAGTGGAGTACCATTTATAGGCCTGATCCAAGGGCCCCTTGTGTCACTGCAAAGACTCCTGTTGAATTCAGCAGGTATTGGATCAGAATTTTAACCTGACAGAGACCCTTTAAAAAATTCACTTGGGAAAAAAAGCTCTGTGCTGCTTGTTAGCAATGAAATGAAGGCATCAATCTGTCTCCAGGCTTTGTTAGGACAATAGTGTGGAATATTGCCTGTAAATAATTAGCGCTTATGAAAGACTCCTATCCCTATTGTTTTAAATATCTTTTTTGCTCATGATATAATGTTAATTAACTTATATTGTACATCAGTTCTGTTTAGAAAATCTGAAATTAATTAAAAGAAAAAAGGTCAGACCCCCCTCCCCGCTGACATAACTTGATGTCACCCTAGGGACGTTACTGGAGCTGTGCTCGTTCACATTTGACCTAGGCTGTGCTTGAATCCTAATCAAACTCTCTGTGGAAACCTTGCTTTCATGCATGTATCCTTGTTTTGCCACCAGGCAACTACTCTAGACTGATACTGCACTTTGAAATGCGAAGAAATATCCTTTACTTCATTTTGGAGACCTATGTTCCTTCCACTCTGCTCGTCATCTTGTCCTGGGTTTCTTTTTGGATCACCCTGGATTCAGTTCCTGCAAGAACTTGCATTGGTGAGCTGCTGCCAGGGGAAGGTGCTTCAGGGAGGAAGTGGGCAGTATGTATCTGAAGTACAGCCAAATGCCAGCTTTGCTCAGATGCACTTAGAAATGGAGAATAGCGAATAAAAGGGGCTTGCTCGCCCTTTGGTTTTGGCGTGAGGAGAAAAGGCAGATTAGGAGCCTAGAGGGTGGAGGAGAACGTTCTAGCTGAAACACTGCCAGCCACCCCTACCCCCAAAGCACTGTATGTCCACAACTCCAATTGCATCCAGGACATGCGGTGCACTCCTCTTCTCCACTTCATGCTCCCCTCCATCTACCAGGGTACTCCCATTATAGAAAGTCACATAACTTAGGTTCTGCACCTCTTTCAGGAGGAGATATTTGTGCCATCTGAGAGTATGAAGACAGCCTAGGGAAACCAGGAAAAGTAGTACAGTGGGTCTTTTACAAGATACATTCCAGTATCAGTGGGGCAGGAGCATCTCTTCCCGCTGGATTTGAGTGGGGAGGCTGAATTCTCTGCTTCCTCTATCTGTACACAGTGGTATAAAGTGCTACCAGAAGTGTAAATCAATGGATGATTTGGATTTGGTGGTATGTTGCACCTGCTAGGCCTTTGTCTAAAAAACTACCAGGCAGTGTATTTCCTGAAGTGCAGTTGAAATGCATTTCCATTCTATCTGAAAATATTTCCTTCTCTGCCTTACAGGAGTCACAACTGTGCTATCAATGACGACTCTGATGATTGGCTCCCGGACCTCACTATCTAAAACGAACTGCTTCATAAAGGCCATCGATGTTTATCTTGGTATTTGCTTCAGCTTCATTTTTGGTGCTCTGGTGGAATATGCAATTGCTCACTACAGCTTATCACAAAAAGGTGCCACTAAAGAGCTTCAAAAGGTATGTACAGAGCTGCATTAATGAACAAGGTTATGTTGAGTCATCAATAGTTGGTCCCTTGTTAATGGACTATCCAATGAAGAGTGAACTAGAGCAGTGGTTTTTAAACTACGTGTTGGGACCTGGTACCAGGTCTCAAACCCTCACAGACTGGGTATAGTGCCCCCTGCTGCTGACACCAAAAGACTGGAATGCATTGCTGAAAGATGTAACTGCTGGATCATGGGCATACATTATTTTTTTCAACTGGATCCCCAGAAGAAAAGTTTGAAAACCACTGAACTAGAGGAATAGTCTTCCTGTGACAAAAAGAATAAGAGGTGCATGAGTGTCTCTCTTTTGTTCCTGTACCTATTAGGCAATGGTGCATACAACTCTCACAGCCTCACGCAACACCACCCCATTTCCATAGTACCAGAGTCTGGCATCATTGTATGCTACTAATCCTAACAAACCTTACTGTGTGCCTTGACTGTCTAGATGCATGTTAATAGTCAGAAGAGCCTTGGAGAGTAACTATGCCAAGTCAAAGCATAACATCAGTGGGGAAGATGACCATGACCATGGTGGAGCACTGAATGTTGCAACATAAAGCCTCTGTGGGCTGTTCTTTCCTGTTGATTGGCAGCCATGCAATCTTATGTTATGCACTCTGCTGATTTTAGAAGCTAAACAGGATTGGACTGGATCGGTGCTTGGGCCCGAGACCTGCAAGGAATAGCTTAGTCCTTCAGGGAATGCTTCTGGAATCCAAAGGATAGCATTTAATGAATATTTTTACATGTCACAATCTCAGCATTAGGGGTCATCAACAGTGATTGACCTTTCAGGTCCAAAACACATGGCTCTACCACATAAGCTAACAAAGTAATCTTCTTAGCTGAGAGCTGTTTGCAGTCTTTTATTTTCTGTATGGAACGGTCAATAGAGGAGGATATGGCCCATTTAGCCAGTGCATTACATGTGTGTCCAAATCACATCATCTCCTAACTCTTACTGTGCTCTGTCATCTCCTAGGGGCCTACCAAAGAAACGGAAGAAATCAACATCACTAACATGTTCCACAGCTCATTCACAAGTTTTAGGCAGCAAGTAAGTTTTGCCAGCATTGAGATTCCCAGTGATAATGTCACCTACGATGACCTGACCATGAAAACCCATGACAAAATCAGGTTTGTCTTGAGAAGCAAAATGCACAGGCTCTTCAACTATTTCACAATTCAGAATCCCAACAATGTTGACCATTACTCAAAGTTACTCTTTCCATTGTTTTTCATGCTGGTCAATGTGGTGTACTGGGTTTACTATCTGTATTTTTAGAAAATAACACTTCTTCATTATCACACTTCAGAGGATCTGTTGGGACCAGCTCAACTTTATTCCTGGATCCTTCTTATTGGACAGAAAACTCATGGAGCTAGTCCCACCACATTAAGGTTGTCCCAGAAAGAAAGGTAGATCTTCCACAGTTCATAGGAGCCATGATTCTCAGAACTTTGGAGACCAGGAAAAGAACCAACGAACCTGTAGTTTGGTTCTGTAACCAGCATTTTATCCTACACCTTGTCTTGCATTCTTTGAATATATATGTGTGCCAGAGTGAAGTTGTTATTCAGCTGCTTCTCTCTTCATAGAACACTATTCATCCTGATGACTATCCTGCTCCATCTTTTATTACCCTTAACCATTCCTGCTTCCCAGCAGGAGCATCACTGCCCTGGGGAAGGACCTGGGGCACCAGCCCAGACCCCATCCCCTGCCTGCGGGCCACACCCCCGACTGGGGACAGAGCCAGGAGCAGCCACCGTGGCCGCGGATGGCTGGGCCCTGGCTCCCCGATTGGGGCCGGGGCTGGGAGTGGCAGCCATGGCCGCAGGCCGCCTGGCCTTGGGGAAGTGGCCACTGCGGCCATGGGCGGCTGGGCCCCAGATCCCTGGCCAGGGACTGGGCCAGAGTGGCTGCTGCCGTGGGCAGCTGGGCCCCAGATCTCCAGCCCGATCAGGCCGGAGACTGGGAGAGGCGGTGCCCTGTGTGCTTGGTACCAGCAATGCCTCTGCTTCCCAGCACGTATGTAAAAAATCCCAGCTTTTGAGCAAGTATTTTTCTGGTGTCTATTTTTATTATATGAAAAATGCAGATTTGCACATCCACAAATCCAGTATGTGTGTGGAAGCAGTTAGGGTCATAATGGTGCAGCTGCAATGCTGATCCTGTTTGTGTGCACAAAACATGACTTCTTCATACAAGAGTACATCTATGTGCAAAATGAATTACCTAAACAAGATTGGGGATGGTAATTTTAAAGGACAGCTTCCAACCCCTTTGAAGCTGGTAGGTTTCTGGCCCTTCAAGTTTCTAAAAGATGTAATGCAGAGAAAAGCCTAAAAACATGAATCCTAACTGCTCAAAAAACAGAAGGCTGGTGAAAGGAACCAACATTTAAAATTGCATGATCTTTAAGCCAATCACATGACTTTTTATCTAACCTCATCCATGATTTTGACCATTTGAGGTTGACAATACTACACTGGTTTCTGTTCTTGAAGAGAAGATGAAACAGCACAACCAGTAAATCATATATATCTTTAATCTTAGTTTGCCCTGCTTTAAAAAAAATATGCTCCCCTAATGTTCTTCTTAGGGATGTACTGAGATGCCTTTTGAGCTATGATGCACTTGGATTTGAAAGCACATTCCCATTCTGTAAGTTCCCCATCTTCAACCGTTTGACAAAGTGGGATTCTCTCCCACTGAAGCTCATGTGATAAATCAATTTCTTAGTCTCCATGTGCCACCAGACTCCTTGTTTCTTTTGATGAACTAGACTAACACGGCTATCCCTTTGGAACTTGAAAACACATCAACTCCATGTCACAGTTATTTTCTACAGCATGACTTATCACTGACTCTATAGCTAACTCTTGTGTGAATAAGTTGTACATATTTTTGTAATAAAAATCAGAAATCTAAATGGTGGAATGATAATGGGATAAATTCTGTTTTGTTACTCTGGCATTAATGCTGAGTAAATAAAAAAGTGGAATAACAGTGGGGTATGTCCACACGTCTCTTTTATTTCGAAATAACATTGGTTATTTTGAAATAAAAGAGATTAGGTCCACATGATGTATTCTTATTTCGAAATGACAGGCTCCGTCATTTCAAAATAAGAGCCATCATTTCAAAATAGCTTAAACCTTCTTTAAATCGAAATGGCTGTTATTTTGAAATGGTTATTTTGAAATAATGCCATTCAGACTTGTTATTTTGAAATAACCATTATTTCAAAATAACACTTTTGCCCTTCTCCTTCCCAGGATGCCTTCCTTTTAGCCTATATTGGGTGAGGGCATGGCCCAGGGAGGGGGCCATGTTGCCACACTTCCCAGGGTGCCCATCTCCTAAAGCAAAATAGCAAGTCCTGTGTTTGGACATGCTATTTCTCTTTGAGGTTTTCCCTTAATTCGAATTAACTTATTTTGAAATAAGGACTTTATTTTGAAATGACTCATTTTGAAATAACTTATTTTGAAATAACAATGCACTTGTGGACATAGCCCTGGTGTATTAGAGAACAGAATTAGGCCCAAAGTTTGAAAACTGAATTTGCTGGAAAGTTTATGTCAGGTGAAGTAAAATTCTTAATCCCATTGGCTTGCCATCCACATGTCTCGTCAGTGGTCAAAGACGTGAAACAAACAAATACAGAACAGCAGATTAAACTTTGTACAGGGAGATGGCTCCAGACATGCAGAAGCTGAAGATTAACCATGCATTATTACTGATTCAGATCCCTCTTGAATATTCTACTTAGAAAACCAGACATATTTTACAGGTAATTTGATTTGGAAATCGGGCTAGAGAGTTCTGTAACGCAGAACATTGTGCAGAATGGGCAGAGCTGCCTTGCATCTACTGTGCTAGAAATATCTTGAGGGCTAGCCCATGTTTTGTGCTTGCTCTTCTAGTCCTGGCAAGCTTCTAATTGCAGTGTGTAACATAGACATAGTCTGGGAAGCCTACCCCAAAGAATTGGGGGCTGATGCCTCAGAACTGGGGAGGAGCTAAAAAAGAAATAGGGATATGGTGATTGCTTGTGATAAATCAGGAAGGGCAGGGATGGAAGTAGGGCCAGAGGCCCAATAAAAGGGAAGCAAAGAAGTCCAAGCAGCTGCCATTGCTCCAAGATGGTGGAACAAGCTGCCAGAAGTGAAAGCCCTCTAGCCCGGGCCTCTTTACAATTGCAGCACAGAGAGCAGCAACATAAGCTGCCCTGCCAAAGTGACTCCATGGCTATGTTCACACGGGGAGGGCTTGTTTCGAAATAACTCTTTATTTCGAAACAACTTATTTTGAGGACAAAAAACTTTGTCCTCGAAATAAGGCAGAGAAATAGCAGGTCCACAGTGTGGACCTGCTGTTTCGACAGGGGAGGGGATTGCAGGCACCGGCAGGGTAAGGTGCGGCTGGGCGCCTAACCCGGCAGGTGCCTGCAGGGGCTGAAGGCACCCGCCAGGTGAGGCGCCGCAGGGCGCCTCACCTGGGGGGCTTTAAAGCCCCCACTGCCCCCAAACCTGGGGGCGCGGCCCCGGCGTGCGGCTGGAGCCCGCTGCTGCCGGGGCCGGAGGGAGCCCCACCCCCGGGATTCCCCCGCGGGGCTGACGCACACACGCACAGGTTTGGGGGCAGTGGGGGCTTTAAAGCCCCCCGGGTGAGGCGCCCGGCGGCGCCTCACCTGACGGGTGCCTTCAGCCCCTGCAGGCACCTGCCGGGTTAGGCGCCCAGCCGCGCCTTACCCTGCCGGTGCCTGCAGTCCCTGCAGGCACCCTTGGGGTAAAGCGCCCAGCAGCGCTTTACCCCTCGGGTGCCTGCAATCCCCTCCCCTGTCGAAATAGCAGGTTCACACTGTGGACCTGCTATTTCGATGCCTTATTTCGAGGACAAAGTTTTTTGTCCTCGAAATAAGTTGTTTTGAAATAAAGAGTTATTTCAAAACAGCTTGTTTCGAAACAAGCCCTCCCCATGTGAACATAGCCCAAGAATCTGTCCTATTTTCAAGATTCTCCTCATGGAAAAAGCTCATTCTTCTCTTTCCCATCTTTGACATTCCAGAACCTGCCCTGTAGCATCCCCTTTCCTCTAGAATCCTCCAGATCCCCTCTTAGCCTCTAGAAGGAAGTGTAAAAATTAATACTTCTAAGGAAAATCAGGTTCCTTAGCTTTCTTCAAATAATTTAAAGGGAGGGGAAAATGCAGTTTTCATTCAGCTCCTTGTTCTTGTGCTATGAGAAAAAATAGTGGGTGAGAAGG